>JAVCKV010321801.1:0-13968 GCA_032274145.1 Herpochondria borealis
GTGGTTTTATTCTTTTGGGTGGTTTCCTTGAGGAATCCAAACCAACTTCATCTGGTTGGCAATCTTCATTCTTGGAATGCATGTGCTAGGTACGAGCCCGGCCCGGCACTTACTTACGTTCCTTTGAGTTGCTCGGATGCTGACAGCGTCAAGAGTGCCTGAGCTATGATTGGAAGAAGTGTCATTCACTGTATGATGAAGATACTGTCAATCGAATCAATCCCCTTTGGGCCATGTCTTAAAATTCACTGCACACCTCTAGCTACTTGTCACAAGCATAGAGAGCTTAGGGGCTCAATCCCTGACTTCCATGTACTAGAGAGCACTCTGGCTAGACTAGCTGGACCTACCTAATATAGCTCGTCATAAGTTCTCGCTAGCCTACTAATAAGTAGAGAGATAAAATGGCAGAATGACCATGTTTTGGGCGGATGTGTTACTCTAGCTAGAGAGGTTGCTCATATGATTGGGTTTGATTGAGGTTCTTCCAGACTTGGGTCAGTCTTCCTACCGTACACTGGAAAGAAGGTCTAAGGGAACTTTGTACTAAGTCTATGAGAGTTGCACCATGGCCATCATGGCATGGCATCGAAGATACTACCAAAGGCTGTAGGTGATGTGACCTGATGGGGAGCCCTAGCTACCCTGGAGGCTTGAAGCTGGTCTGGAAGGGACCAAACAGTAGTCCCATCTTTCTGCGGCATAAGTGGTTGAACTTTATGAACAAGAACGCGTGATCGTGCTATTTTTTCAAGATTGGATTGTTCTACTCCGCGAGTAATGCCTAACCCATGACTATGATGTTTCTCAGATGTCTTTTCACAGCTTCTTCCTATTGTCAAGCCGCTTAGGAAATATCTGAAGCCTTCAAGGCAAGGCACAAGAGTTCACTCTATCTCTTCTGATGAGAGTACATTTTCCAGATTGTCAACGTCGTGCGTGCTTCAACTACATGTTTCGATGATGTAACTTCACACTGAAGAGGTCCCATAGTAGTGAACAATTAACCCACTTTGTGACTTATCTACTGTGACATGATGCTTACACTATCAGTGTCATACAAGAGGCTAGTTAGCGTCGATTGTTCCGAGTTAATCATCTGGGTGGCTAGACTGTTCGTATAATGACTCTCTTTCTAAGTTGAAGAATTTCGGAAGAATATGGTAAAGACATTTCCGACTAGATTTGTCTATGCAGAACATGCAGTTTGGGTTTATCAGGCGTCCGTGTCTGCGCGGTTTTCGAGATTTATGTGGGGAAATGTCGTAACGCCATCACCCAGGCCCACAGGCTTGATGGGATTGCACATAACAACAGAGTGAACTAACAACTGGTAAAGACCATCTGTTCATCAGCGAGTACAACAACAGCTCCACCACCTACCATGAATACGCCTTGGGAGGCTGACTTTAGTGCCTCCTTCTTTGTGGAAGAAGAACAAGAGCCCACTAAACAACACCTAGCACCAACCAACGATTGGACCGGGAGCACTTCGCGGTCTTCCTTCAGCACTCAATTCAGCGCTGCTTCGTCTGAGATCCTTCGAAAGTCAGTCGAAGATGTAGATCGAAGAGCCCAGCGACGAACCAGCAATAAGTCAGCACGTCGTAGTAGTGAACAATCAGGAGGGGCTGGCGGGGGGCGAGAAGATAAACTGAAAAAGAAAAAGAGCAAGAAGAAAAAGAAGAACAAACGAGCTTCAGAAGCATCATCATCAAGTTTGTTTGAGGATTCAGCACTAGAAGCAGCACTGCAAATTCAGGAAGAAACAGAAGGGGGTCAAAGTACGGATGAACTCGCCGATGAAAACCTCTTTAGCTCGGGAGGCTTTCCAGCCTTTGAGTCATCCACGTTACCGCAAACTGATGCAAGGCTACTGTTCAGTCAGCAATCGAACAGCCAAGCGCCTCAGGACCAAAGTGCAAGGCTGACCCTTCATTCCAACGACAGCTCCGCCAGTCGTAGCTTTCGCAGTGGAAGTGCCAACGAAAAACATACGTTCCGAACTGGGTCGAGCAGTGGTACAAGTCCCAGAAGCCAATCCTCGCACTCGAAATATAATTCTCGTTCCAAATATTCGAGAGCCGATTCTGGGTTATCCGATATCACGTTTGATGTCAATGATTTTCAGAGTCCATATCCGCGTAATCCACGACAGGGGTCGTCGAGGAGACCACCAATTCCTGAAACGATTGCAGAAGAGCGGAAACGAAGAATGAGCGAAACGTCAAACCTCAAGCTACCACTGGACAGTCCTGGGGGGACCATTACAGACCAGACAATTCAGACGTTGGCATCGAAACTGACATCTGCGGAGGACTCAATTGCATTGGAGACCAATGCATCATCTGGAGATAGTGACAAAAACTGGGAATCGTTTGTCCACTTGGGGAGGAAAATTACAACGCGCAGAAAGTCAGACATAATATTAGAGGACGAGCTGGAGAAGCTTCGTCTAGAAGAAGAAGAAATGAGCCGTCTTGAACGGGAACAAGAAGAGGAGGAAGCCCTTGAAGTTACAGTACAGATCTACGAAGACGACGGCAGCGCTGCGCGACGGAACAAAGAGGGCGAACCTGAAAGCACAAAGAAGCCATTTGGGTTTGACTTGAATGAGTGGTCTGAATTTGTAACGAAGAACTCTCCACCTCCACCGAAGAAGAAAAGCGTTCGAGATCAAATACCGATGGAGAGTATGGAAAATTGGGAGATGGCACCCGAAGCCGAGAAGCATTCGTCTTTCCAGTCGTCGTTTCATTCTTCAAGGCAGTCGTTTGATTCGAAGCAGCAAGCGAAGAAGAAGAAGAAGAGGAGGAAAAGCCGTAGATCGTCCAAAAGCGAGGTAGACCCCAATGTCCCCGCTTTTGAGGTATCACTGCAGTCGTTCAAGTCGATACCAGAAACGCAGCCGCCACAACAGATGGAAATGCGCGGGGACCTGAAAGATCCGCCGCCTGGCAGCAGTGCCACCCGTGATTTAGAAAAGTGGGAAGAGTTCTCCATGACGATGGATGACCTTTGTGGTAGTGCGTCAAAGGGGAGTAGCACCGCCGAGGGGAGCAAGTGGGAAGCGTTTCCACAAGAATCTTTCGAGCGGAGTATCGACTCAGCTGGAGGTCGAAAATCAAACGGAAGTGTGGAGGCTAAGGCACTCGCATCGATTCCGTCACATGAGAGTTTTGATGCCACAGAATTGCTCAAATCCTCGACTAATCAAGACGCAGCAAACTCACAAGCAAAGCAGATTCTCGAAATGTATCTCAAATCGATGGGAACCAGTGGGCGCAATGCCAGTGCGATTGCTGAGAGCTTTGTTCAGCAGAATTCGCATGCTGTGGATGGGTCTGCAAGTTTCTTGGACAAGCCAGAATTCATGAGTGGCTCTCAGCAGGTGGCTTCAAACGGCGATTCGAAAGCAGCCGCAATGTCCGGCAGCAGAGGCAGCGCATCGGTTGGATCAAGTGGTTCCAGTCAGATCTCGGCAGCACCAAGACGTACTCGAAGGAATAGACCGCCCGAGCTCAGATGGGAAAGAGCTGACGAACCAGGGGCTGTTCAGATGGAAGGTAGGGCATTCGGTGCTCCCAGACGAACTGAAGATTCCTCAGCCAACCTGATCGACGAAGAGATAGGCACAAGCAGCAATCGTGATGCTGTCATTCTCGAAGCCAAGGCTGTTGAAGAATATGATGATAAGGATGATGCGCCTGTGGTTTATGCGGATAGCTCTCCCCTTTCCCCACTTCATTTGATCAAAGAACGCTCAATTCGAAGAGTACTTTGTGTGGCATGTTTTATCATTGCGGGCATTACTGCTGGGGTGACTGCTGCTGTTACTCGGAACACTGGTAGTGTTGACGATGAACCCTCGGGTATGCTGGACACTCCAACAATGTCACCCTCGTCACATCCGACCTTCCTACGTGACGATGTGTTGGACGTTGCTGCCTTTCTGTCTGGAAGGGAAGCAGTGGATACAGTCGGATCTCCACAAAGAGACGCCGTTGGATGGCTGTCTACAGTAGACCTGATGGACACAACAGTTGATTTTGGCCCTGCTTTTGTGCAAAGATACGCTATGGCTGTGATCTTCTTTGCCACAGGAGGCCGCGAATGGGAAGACCCTCAACTTTGGCTTAATTCGACGATACATGAATGTGACTGGAGCACCTCTATCTTTTGCACCAATAGTATGACAATCAATGGTATCGACTTCACGGAGAACAATTTACGTGGTAAGTTGCAATCAGGAGCTGTCAGCTCCTAGGTCTGTCACCCCTATTCTTGTCACTCACTGCCACCCTGTCCCCAACAGGCACTTTCCCTTCGGAGGTTGCTGCTCTAGCCGATGTTGAATTTCTTCGAGTTTCAAAGAACAAGTTGGCTGGTGCGCTTCCCCCTGATCTGTGGAGCATGCCCAAACTGGCTGTTTTCGACGCGTCGGAAAACGCTTTTACTGGCACGTTGCCGATTGAAATTGGTGAGGCGAGATCAATGAATTACATGGATTTGTCGGAGAACAGTTTGAACGGTACTATCCCAGACGAATTGTTCAAGACCACAACTTTAGCACTCATTGATATCTCCGAGAACGCTTTATCTGGTACAATTCCAGCCTCTCTTGGGGATAATCCCGTCACATCCAGGTTTAGTGTCCAAGGGAACAAACTCTCAGGGCCAATTCCTGATTTTGGTAACGAGCTCGGTGTTCTTCCTAACCTTGCCACCATAAACCTGGACAACAACGGACTAACGGGCACCCTTCCAGTGTGGGTGACTGGCCATGTGACTCGTGAAGAGGTGACAGTATCTGGAAACAAATTCACTGGTACGCTCTCCGACGTTCCAGCTGGTGGGTTGGCTGGCGTTCTCAGTATTCCAATGGATGAAGTGATTCTTAGGGTATTGGACTTCAGTGATAATCAACTGAGTGGGGAACTCCCTTTGTGGGGGGCTTTTATTCCGTCCTTGGAGGTCATGAGACTTGGCAAGAACAACTTTACCGGTCCTCTTCCGTTCAAGACAACGGGGTCTTGGAGAGGGCTCAAGGAGTTTGATGCCAGCCACAACTTCATTACAGGCACCGTTTCAGAGGTACTGCCTGGAAACCTTGAACTTTACGACATCTCGAACAACAACATTCAAGGAACCTTGACGCAGGCGCTCTGTGACACCGTGTCCTTGGAGAATATTATTGTGAGCGGAAACAGCCTTTCAGGTCCCATTGCTCCATTCCTTGGATGTCGCGACAACCTGAAAATTCTCGAAGCATCTGATTGCCAACTGACTGGTACTCTGCCGTTGAGACTTCCTGCTGACCTCCATTCCCTGGACCTCACCAAGAATGCTTTGACAGGTGAATTGCCAATCTACTTGTCAGAATTAACGGAACTCAAGCACCTGATACTTGCGTCCAACCAATTGACTGGAAGTATTGCTGCTTGGCTCGTCGGGCTGAAGGAACTCCAGGTTTTGGACCTCAGCGACAATGACTTACAGGGGACCCTTCCAGTGACATTGGGCCAGTTCAGCATGCTGAAATATGTGAATGTGTCAGGCAACGAGCGTTTGGAAGGCTCTGTACCTCCTAAAGTTTGTACATTGCTGGGTAACGTGAGTCACTCCGCGTTTGGATGTGGCATCGACTGCGAGTGCTGCTACGGCTCGTGCAACTAGGACAATTTGTTCTTCCATCTAAGTCACTGTCCCCCTCCCTTGGTTTGATGCAAGATTGGTTCTGCATCCTCGTCCAAGGAGTTGGTGTGAGACATTAGGAGGAACACCGAGGCAGGACACGTGCTCGTGTGGCGACCAACTACCGCTTGAAAAACTGCAAGAAGCGCACGCGACTCCTTTCGGCAACTCTCAATTTGAAGTTGGCGCTACTACAAAATTCTGATAGTGTCAATGCGTCTTCTCTTTCATGCTGTTGACGATGTTGTAAATTCGAAGTTTCTAGAGAGTGCACGCAATACAGTGCTAAGCTGAAGTAAAGGCCTCGAGCCTGCGAGTGAGAGCTCCTGCCTGTTTCGAGTTATAATACATAACTTGTGTTCCCAAAGATAGTCCATTTCCTTTTCCATCCGCATACTTACCCCTTAGGTTAGCACATGGATTCTACACGCATGGTACAAACTAAACTGTCATTTGCCGCATCATTCTATGCTGAGATTACTTCCGTCTCCTCCTCTTTACTGTTTGCTGCCTCTTCACACCGATCGCATGCGCAAAGGAGTGACATGGCCTCGTCTTTGGCAGCCAAGTCACCTTGGTTTTGTCGAAAATTCAAACTATCATCATAGGCTTCCGGTGCTCCAGCCAGTGGGGTAACTGACTGGATAAGGTCCTGGCCCAGTCCATCCTTTAGTGCATACGAGATAATGTGTCCCACCATTGTGAGAGCAATCTTGGGAGGCAACTTCGTCAGGGCCACAACTCCAAACTTTAATCGTGCAAACCAGTCCTTGTGGTCTTCATACCCGGGAAGATTCTTCCAACCAGCCAGGAAACCTCCCCACATGGCTGGTTCTACTTGGAAGAAACCAGCAAAGAACTCTCTCAGCTGGTTGACGTCTAGTTGCATGAAGAATTCACCACCAAAGACTGCAAAGTTTCGCTCTGACGACGAGAAACGGGGTTGGACAGTGTGAGAGCACACACACACATGACACGCAATATACACACAACATTCCCTTATACTCAAAAGGAGATCGAATCAAAAACAACACTCACGTCGAATGGCTTCAGGAGTCCAGATTCGACCAACGATTCTGGCTGCTGCAGAATCTGGATCAAATTCGGAAGCAGGCCTCTTTAGCTCCGTCAATATTTGTTCCGATACATCCAGATTGCTAGCGAGAGCCCGACCAATTTGATAGCCAGTCGCTGGATGGACCAAGCCCGATGCGGCCCCTACTGGAACAATTCTCTGTCCTTTTCGAGGCAAGCCACCTCCCATGGGAATGTAGCAGAATTCTTCCTCCAACACGTTTGTAATTTGCACATTCTGGAACTTGAGGCGTTCCGTCAAGCGGTCTTTGCATTCTTGAAAGGACATGGCTGGGTTGGCCACCAACGACGTTTCTTCAAAGAAAATCACATCTTTGGAGAGTGGCATGACATAATTGAACGTTGGTTGACGCACAATCTCTTCTTCATTCATCGTTGGACCTGTCCTCCAGGTTTCCGAACGAAAGTCAAAAAGTGTCATTTTGGATCGATCATAATCACCCACCATGGTATCAGTCACACCAGACCCAGCGACATGGCATTCGACGCCATAGGCAATTTGATAGCCTTCGCGATCACGATTATCTCGAATCGTAAAGGGTGACTCGGCACCGGTACCATCCACGACAATCTTGGCCTTGACGGTCGACGAGCACTCGTCGCCTCCTTTGAGAGTCAATTCTGTAAACTTCTCATGAAAGGTGATTGATTGCGCAGGTAGGTACATGTTGGTATTGACCACCTTGCCGGCAACATCTTTTTGAATGACTGTATACTTGCGATCTTGGTCGTCGCCGTAAAAGACCTTCTTGAGACCATCTCGGAACACGCGCAAGTACTCTCGTCCAACAGTTCTTCGGAACGAACCTTCTGAACCATCAGCATCATCAGCGTTGTTGTTCGTTGTTTCACCGAAGAAACAATCCGTATCCTTCCACTTGACATCGACTCCAAGCTCCATGAGTCCAGGGACGCCCCTCTCTTGATAGAGTTTGTCCAAGACTGTCCATTCTTCGGTCCAACATCCATAATTTGGTATCCATCGCTTGTCGGCATATTTCGACAACAGGACTACCTTTGGTTGATCGGGAGATGCTGCCAGGAGAGCTGCGAGAGAGCATGATGCTGGACCAGACCCAATCACTGCAACATCATACAAGATAGCGTCGTCATTCGCTGCATGCAAGCTGGTGCTTTGTAGCGCTCTTGTAGTCGATGCTCTGCTGTTTGCTACTAGTGATGGTGTTATAAAGGAGAGACAGCCCCCAAGGTTACAGAGTAGCACGATGCAAGCAATGGATTTGCTCGACATGGTCTGGCTGCTGGAACAGAAGTGTGAATGTGTGATTTGCAGATTGATGTTGTGATGGTTGGCACTTTTTCTTTGGGTTGACTGACCAATCACAGTGATCCACGCACTTTCGAGAACAATGTGGAAAGAACACGGAAAGAACTCCTGGGAACAGGGCTAGCTGGCTAGCTAGCACCAAGCACCAACTAGCAACTAGCAACTAGCAACTAGCAACTACAACTAGCAACTGTGCATACATCATGTAGTCTACCTCCTGTTAGGATGACGAGACATCATGTATCACGTCGCCCAAACAAGTACTCGCACTGCTACTACGACAGCTTAGCCTGTCAAGTTGGCGCGGTGTAGCAGCTAGTATAGAAGTCGTGCAGCATCAGTTTGTAATGCGGTGTGGGAAGAATGAACCACAGCGGAACGGTCGACGCAGCACAAGAGAGAGCTGCAGAGAGAGAGAGGGAGGGAGGAGAGAGAGAGATCCAAAGATCGATATAGCTGGTTTCCGAGAGAACAGGCAATAGTAGTTGATGTCAAAGGCTTCAGAGCAGCAGAGTGTTGGGCCCTTGGTAACACCTTGTTGCCATCCAGCTGGCTGTAACTTACCAACTGCCTCAAGGAGGTAACAATATTACCACCAACACAACGCTTCAGCCTTCTCCTCACGTGCCGTGAAGGAAGTCGCTAACCCCAGTAGCCTATCTGTCCAATTCCAGGAGGCTAGTGCCAGTAGCAAGTATCATACTGCTACCGTATGAATACTGTACTGAGATGGAGGTTCGCGCAAAGGATGTTTTGGACGGAGACCGCAGAGCCGTTTTTGATGCCAACTGTCTTTGTCGATAAATTTAGCCTTCATGTCGTTTTAGTATTAAAATCCCAAATGAACCACGTTCTGGAAAACGGGTACAAGAATGACTGAAACGCGGGAGTGAACCGTACAAACCGGTATCGGGGACAGGTCGATCTTGGCAATCAATAGTCTCTCACAAAAAGCAAAACGCACCGAATTCAATCACAACAATTTGACAGGATACAACCTCATCAACAACAACCGACATTCAACATCATGCCATCCATCAGAAACTTCCTTCAGAGCAGACAATCGCAGCGAACGGAGAGCCCCTGCACCTCATCATCATCCTTTAAACCTTCTCGACGATCATTTCTATCCAAATCAGCCCGCGTGGGCATCTCAGCCCCGAGGGAACAACAACGATGGCCTGCTGATGACGAGTCAATAGAAGATTCGGACTTGGTGAGCAGATTTCTCATCGACTAAGCACTATCTGTATGTGGAGCTTCAGCAGTTCAGTTCCAGATTATCAAGAACAAGACCATCCGACGACCATCCGACGACCATCGACAGCAAGAAGCACATGCTGGCTAGAGAAACGCACGAACAACAATGTACAACAAAGAAATAATAGATTATAAAGTAACCCCTGTACCATCATATTACGAGCAACTGTATCACATGACACTTATAATAATAATAAGTTGGTTAGAAGTCACATTATGTATGACCATGCATGTGTCATGTATTTCATGACGAAGCCACGCGGGTAGGAATCCTCCGCCTCTTGTGTGTGTAAATAGAATATCAGGAGAACTACAGACAAATCAGATTCGAGACACTTCGCGGTACATCCTCGTTCAACTTTCGTCAACCGCACCATAACTCGTCTACTTGCTTCATTCGAGTCACATTTCAGCTCACAAGTCTGGCCGTGGGCGTTATGGGCCTTCAGTGTGCAAGTAAAGTGCTTCTGGTCCTTTGTTCAAGACGTATCCATGCATCGGGAATATTCGTAGTTGGCACGTAGAACCAAAGCAACGGCCCGGAACTGTTTTGTATTCCACACCATACCCACAACGGTTCTGAAGGAGTGGGTTCAGGGTGGTTTCGGTTGCTTCTTCCAACTGGCTCTGAAGCACGTGCAGTCGTCCATAGGCCAAAGCGTGGTACACAATCAAAGGAAGATATGAGAGCAACACCAGCCAGAACCAATAAGATGCCCTATGGAAGTAGTACTTCACTAGCAATGGCACTGCAACCATCCCGTGGATGCATCCCGAAAGCACTGCTGCCCCAAATTTCGAAATGCAGAAATTTGTCGTCGTAATCTTGTTCAAAACCCAAAACATTTCTCCCCAACTGAAAAAGTCCACGGAAGCGTGTCCTTGAAGAGCTCAAGGATAAATGCAATTGCTCCATGTTCGAACGACCAGAAAAATCTCGCCATTCGCTGTGGTGCCACAATGGTTGAGTACTATGCTGGTGAATCTGCTCGGGGAAGGGAGTCAACAAGATACTGCATGAACAAGGATGCCATGACGGTCCAACCTTCAACAACAACTTATAGCCCCACTCTGTCCGAATGTACGGTGCCAGCTTTTTGACAACATCTTTTTTCACGAGTTCAGTGAAAGTCACATGTTTCGACGTAGGACCCAAACAAGGATCCCACAGGCAATCACAATCGCAGTGAGCACTGGTTGGGCACTCGTAAATTTCGATAGCACTTGCTTCATAGCAAAGTATAAGACAACCGCTAGTGGCGGAATCTTCCAAAGGCAATCATCACGAATAGCTTTTGCTCGTAGCGCAATTCCGAAGATCATTCGGTGGGGCAATTTGGAGGGCAGGAGGGTCTTGAGGCGTTTGCTACTAACGATATCGTTCAATTTGATACAATTTCCTTTCGGCGCTGATCCGAGAATCAAAATCTCAAACGAGGAAGAATCATCTGCGACGTCGACTTTGTCTTCAGTTGTCGGACGGACTTTGCTGTGACTGATACGGCTGGATGGCGCCATCGGTTTGTTTTATCAGAAATAGTTGGCAAGTTGCTCAACGTTTGAAGATTGCTTGCCTCTGCTGGTGGTGGTGGTGGTGGTCGTGCTTTTTGGGTGTGGACATACACTCGAAGTCGCGCCAAAGTTTCGAAGGAGAGCAGATGGATTTTGAATCGAATGAATCAGCAATGCAATCGGCGAAGTCCATCTATCGATATTGTATAGTAACCGAAGCTAATCAGGGCCAGAGAGAAAGCAACACCATTGTACACCGAATAGATTATAAAGTAACACCTGTACCATATTATACTACGAACAACCGTCAGGTGGATTTCATAAACTTTAGTCAGACGTCACATGCAAGAAACATGCATCATTATATTTAATGCACAACGACGAAACCACGAGGAGCCATTGTATCCCTCCGCCTCTTCGCAAATGCAAGACTTTACAATCCGACATATTCGTTCGCAGTGCATCCCCATTCGACTTCCGTCAACCGCACCACGTCATGTCCTCTTCGTTCGAGTCCAAATCGTCTCAGCTCACACAAGTCTTGGCCATCGGCGCGTGTTTACGGGCCAAAGAACGACTAGTGCGCAAGCGCTTCTGGACTTTCCTCGTCTTGGCGGAATTCATGCGTCGGGAATATTCGTAGTTGGCACGTAGAACCAAAGAAACGGCCTGGAACCAGCTTGTACTCAACGCCATACCCACAACGGTTCTGAAGGAGTGGGTTTAGGGTGGTTTCGGTTACTGCTGCCAAGTCGTTGCGAAGCACGTGCATTCTTCCATAGACCAAAGAATAGTAAGCAATCAAAGCAATCGCCGGGATAAGCAACATACCGCCCCCAACAGATATGGTCCATACCGTATGGGAGTACGTGGACATCAGCGAGAGCCATATAGGTGCAAGATTGGATCCCATGAACAGAAGCCATGCTATCCCCATGTTCACGCCATAATAATTTGTCAAAGTCTTGTTCAAAACGCAAAACATTTCTGCCCAACTGAAAGAATCCACGGAAGCATGTCCTTGAAGAGCTCGAGGTTCGACACTGTTGTTCCATGGTAGTTGCGGTCGCACATCCAGAGTAATCTCACCATCAACAGATTCTTCAGCCTGCCACGATGGTGGAGTACAATGATGATGAGTCTCTTTGAGCAATCGAGTCAACAAGAGACTGCACGATTTTCTTCTTCCCAAAAGGCATGAATGTTGATCAACCTGCAATGACAACTGATAGCCCCACTCTGTCCGAATGTACGCTTCCAACTCGTTGACAATCTCCTTTTCCACCAGTTCAATGATACTCTGCTCGCGTCGCCTTAATAAGTTCCGTTGACTGATTGCAAAGGGCACTAAACAACCAATCTCGACAACAACCATAGCGACCAGCAATATGTCATATAGTAGATTGGAATTCAGTAAATTCTTCGCAAATGGCATTAAAGTCAGAACCGAGCCCGCCAAAGCCCACGCGGCAAACGCTCTGAAGATCATCTTCCGAGAGCAATCATCATGAATAGCTTTTGCTCGTAACACAATTCCGCAGACCATTCGGTAGGGCATATTGCAGGGCAGGAGGGCCTTGGGGTTTTGGGCATTAAAAATATCGTAAAATCTGATACTGGTTCCTTTCGGGGACGACCCAAGAACCCAAATCTCAAATGAAGAATCGTCTTCGTCTGTTTCGACATTGTCTTCGATCAGAGGCACTTGGATGTAACTGCTAGTGCTGGATGGCATCATGATACTGTCGGTTTTGTTTCAGTGACGATGAGAAGTGCAAGAGATAGTTGCGCTTGGTAGCTATGACAAGGCCTGGAGTCTTCTGACAAGAAGTGGTCGTGGTTTTGTGCGAATTGATCAATCGATCTTGTACGGTATATGAGACAGTACAGTACTGATAACCCTATCTCCTGCATGATTTCAGATTGCTATACCGGAGACGTGTTTTAGAATCATCGCGCCGGGCCGTTGTCACCTCATCCATCATTGCACACACTGATAGTCACGACCCCTAACCATTCTGCTGTTGCTAGACCCACCGAATTGTTAGATTACGAACAATATGGCGGACGAAGTATCCATCGGCGACAAGCGTGATGTGGACATGGAGAAGGGCGATGCGGAGGACGACGTCGCCAGCAAAGAAGAAGCTCCGCGTCAAAACGACGAGCCAAAGAAGAGATACGGCTGGCTCCACTGTTGTTGCCACACATCGATTGTTTTGGTGTTCGGGTGCCCAGCATATTGGACGGTTGTGGCAATTGTGTGCACCTTGGTGGGGACGCTATGGTATCCACCCTTACTTCTAATGCTGAGCATGTATGGCCTGGTTGGCCCTTTTGTCCACGGGTGCTGGCTGGGTTCTGCATCCACAGAATTTGATCGATCTATCTTGTCAGCCTTCCGACTGATACCCGATTTTCTTCAAAACGATGGTGCTTGTTTGTGCTTTTTATCGCTGCTTGGGGCGATCGCAGCTCTTGTTGATTTGATCAACCTCGATCTTATTGAGGAAAGGCTACCAGATGATACAGTTTCAAGAGGGGTGGTTCCGAACATAGCGCTGTTCGTGGTATATACTTTGATGTGTGTAGGATTCTTTGTTTTACTCATGGTCAACGTTATGGTCGCATTCTGGGCATCCCTGTTGTTGCTCCGGAAACTCTATCTCACCGGCCACAAATTTGCCCAACTTCGAATGGAAAAAGTACCTGCAGGATCTTCGCCGGAGCGTGGACTCTTGCTGTTGTTCGTGCTCATACGAGCATTGCTTATAACTGGCATGGCGATGTACCTTGTGTTCGACTACAACAGACATCAAGACAGTCGTATCGAATTGGTATCGTACGGATATTTGATTCAAGTTGCCATTCAATGCTCTGGGTTCGCGTTTGCCTTGGCTCATCTGTGGACGCTAACGACGATTACATCGCGTCCCTTGAATGAGTCACTTTAGATTCTTCTAAATTGCAAATGGAGCATTTGGAGCACTTCCCTCGAGTTGATCATTATTTGAAGAGTGGCGGGAAACTATCTGAATCACGACAACTGTAGCGAGATATCTCGTGTAAGGCTAGCTAGACGAAAACACAGTTGGTTCCAATAGAGGTCGGCAAGCATG
>JAVCKV010322022.1:0-13964 GCA_032274145.1 Herpochondria borealis
TGAGCAGTGTGATATGCGCGATGCGTTTCTGAGTACGCAGACAGCAATTTTTTATAAGTGACTTCTTCCAAGTTCAATTGGAGGTTCACAAGCAGCCGATCCCACCGATCTTTGTCCATCATCTTAATTTGGGGGAGTCATCTTTACGAAGGCCAAATGCTTGCAGTAGATTTTTACCTGACAACACAAAGTACAGCCAAGACTTCCGCCATCGATTACCCAGTAGAACAATATGTACATGCCAACCCTTTTCACGTCTCGCACTATAACCACTGTACAAAATAGAAAACGCCTCCGCATCGCCTAAAAGATCAAACGCAAGATTTTGAGCCTGCTCAATCCCTAACGTTAACATTTCTGCAACCTC
This sequence comes from Herpochondria borealis, assembly GCA_032274145.1. Taxonomy (NCBI): domain Eukaryota; phylum Rhodophyta; class Florideophyceae; order Ceramiales; family Ceramiaceae; genus Herpochondria; species Herpochondria borealis. The sequence goes on from JAVCKV010322022.1 coordinate 368, forward strand.
ACCAGCACTTGGTTCTCCATACTCCTTGGGAAAGGCTAATAGGTAATAATTTGGTATAAGATCAGCCTTGATTCTCAACAACCTGCACAATTTTCCAGAAGCTAATTCAATTTCCATTCTTTTGATTCTACACGCTCGTTTGATGCATAACCCAACGCCTCTACCTCCATGACTTACGGTTGCAGTTAATAGGTGTTAGGCGTACCAAGTTACGCAGTTTCAACACGCTCCAACCGCGATAGCCAAATCAACGACAATATGGCGATAATCACGACAGGAAATATAATGTAATTGAGTGTTTCCCAGCCATAGTGATTGAGAACCCATCCAGCCAACAAAGAGGCAAACGCTACGACACTAAATAAAATGAAGTCATGTGCACCTTGCGCCTTACTCTTCTCATGTGGATGGTAGGTCTCTACTACCATAGCTGTTGCTCCAATAAAGCCAAAGTTCCACCCCAATCCCAGTAAAACTAGCGACAGCCAAAAATGCCACAGCTCTATTCCCATCAACGCGACAATGCCGCATACCACTAAAATACACAAACCGCAGCTGACAACGGGCGCCTTACCGTAACGTGCGATCAGATTGCCGGTGAAGAAACTGGGTCCGAACATCGCCATGACATGCCACTGAATTCCAAGTGTGGCATCGTCCACCGATATTCCGTGACCAACCATGGCAAGAGGTGCAGCAGTCATAATAAAAGTCATCAATGCAAATGAGCAAGTGCCGCAGAGCAAGGCCACAAGAAATCGAGGCTGCACAATGATCTGAAGTAACGGCCTAACGGCTAACACACTGGTCGAAGAGTTCTGCTCTACAGGAGTACTTGAATCTAAGAAGTACATTGCCATTATCGATACAACGAAGAGAGATATTCCGCTGAGATACGCGCCTGCAAACTGCGTCGGCAGCAGTAAATCACGCGTGTGTATAACCAATTGAGGCCCAATGACGGCCGCAGCAATACCACCTATTAGCACATACGATATGGCTTTGGGCACGAATTCAGCAGTACCCCGGTCAGCAGCGGCAAATCGATACTGCTGGACAAAGCCAGCCGCCACTCCGTTGATCAAGGTAGCAATACACAGCAGCATGAAACTGCCTATCAACAATGCATAAGTTGCCAATAGCATTCCCACAATCCCTATGCACATCCCTACCATGAAGCCGTACTTACGCCCTAAGTTACGCGTCAACACTGCCGCAGGAATAGCACCAATTGCCACACCTGCAGTAAAACTGGCAATAGGGATAGTTGCTAGTGATTTGTCTTCACCGAGTAAGTAGCTACCGGCTAAGCCACCAACGGCCAGATTAACCGGCGTGGAGGCACCGTTGAACGCTTGGCAAGTGGCGTACACAATGGCGTTACGTTTTGCGACTTTGTTTTCTTGTTCACCGGACTGAATATCTTTCGCGGCATTATTGGAATTCATGAAATGGGCCTGTTAATCTCTACAAATTATCATTTGTTACACAAAAATAACGATGAGTAGAGTTTCCCCATTCATGATTACATGGCCCCTGTTCATACACGAAAACAGAGGAGTTCGCCGCCGTACCAGTCTCCAATGTGCTAGACAACGTTCCGTCGGAATTATAGGTATAGTCGCGCTGTGTATCTACGATGCCATTTCCATTTTCATCAGTTAGTTCCCTGATAAGACGCTCGCCATCATACTCAAATTCAATCGTAGAAATAATGAAACCTGCAGAATCATCTGGCCGATTATTTAGACTAATGTCTTCGAAGGGTATTTGTCTAAATTCTAAGCTAGTAGCTAAATCGCCTTCGAATCTAAATAGATCTATTCCAGCGACACCAAGGATACCAACGTCTTCGATAAAACCCAATCTATCTATGCGTATCAAGCCGCCTATAAAATCATAGTAAAAAATTTGCGAAGCACGAAAAGTAACGCCGTCAACGCTAGCTGAAGTACCCTTTATTCTCCCATTCGCATCAATATCATACTGATAGGTGACGAATGGAATGTTGCGTACCAACCCTATCAGACTCCCAAACTCATCGTATTCGTAGCTAATAGTTGCAAATTGCCCGTTGCTAAAACTTATCTGTTCGCTTTTTAATCTCAGCGCATCGCCTACTGCAGGCGCATCCGTAGTGCTTGATGATCTGCTACAGCCAAACAGCACTAAAAGAGGTAGTAAACCTAAAAGGGTAATTATTTTCATAAATTAAACCAGTATTTCATGTGTTTACTTGAACAACCGATTTCAGTACAGACCGTAGCATTAGTTATTGCGTACGAGCCTGGCCGTATACCAATCTTTAATAATACATATTCTATAACCGTTTCCAGTACTTGGCTTAACAACCACTATAAACTAACCATGCAAGCAGTACTCACACATTCGAATAAAGATTGGGTGAAGTAGCTTGCAATCGTATAAACCACCTAAAATGGCTTCATCAAACAAGCCGAGCTGGTAATGCTCTGCAACCACACTCCCGGTAATGACTATAAGCATTATGTTTCACTATATTCTGAGTCGTTCTCCCATCTAACGGCACTCGGCCCAAGTTTTCACATATCGCAAATCACGTCACACAAATTATTGCTCCAATACAACAGGGATGTGTTTTGATAACATAATCATCAATCAATACAGGAAGATCTGCACACGTGAAGATAAAACGCATCGTAGTTACTTTAGGACTTTTTTTACTTGCCTTGCAAGTCAACGCCCAAAACGTTGGCAACTCCTCCGTAAGCAATGTGATGGCAGAGGCCACCGGCAGCACGTCCGTGCAAGTCAGCTGGCGCTCTTTGGAAGACGCAATTTATTATGATATCTATCAAAATGGGCAACGCATCGAGACACTTGTGACTGATACAAGTCTAGATGTGCTCGGCCTTCAACCGGGAACGCTTTACCAATACTTTGTAACTGGATGTAATGATTCCGGGAAATGCAGTGTGCCTGGTGGGCAAGCTGAGGTCTATACAGCTGGAACTATAACAGTTGACGGTGCCGATGTTTGTCCAGCCACCACTAACGGTAGTTCGCCAGTAGTAGAACTCACACCCAACCAAGATGGCACTGCGTTGCTGTCGTGGTGTCAGGTGGCTAATGCGGAAGGCTATAATCTGTTCCTCAATAATTCTTATGACAATACTTACGATAGATTCACGTTCTCGACAACCGTGCCCTTCGACGGTTCTCAGCAATATCAGATTGCCTGGTTCGCTGGCGATAACTATCCAGCAAAATCTGAGGTGGCGGTCGCAACAACGGTAGAGCTGCCTACCGAGTTAACCGATCTGGAATTGCTCGTTGCACTGGACGCCGCCGGTACCGATACGGACGTAGAAATTTATTTCACACGTCATGCGGAAAAAGAGACGCAACTCGCCGAGCAGGAGGATGGGTCTTTTGTAGAAATTTGCGGTGAAGACAAGTGCGCTGAGATTCTCAATGCCAAAGGTGCGTTACGTGCTGAACTGTTGCGTGATCTGTTCAACAATGCAGGCATAACAGAACGATTGACTCATGCATTTTCGAGTCACAAGATGCGGACTCGACAAACCATAGAGCTAATTACTGCAGATGCCGGGCTTACGGGCGATATCGACAAGAATTCCGGTGATGGGATTCAGGAATTTCCCGTGCTGAACTCAGACGGCACACAAAACGCCACTGAACTCGATCCAGAAGGCACCTCGGCATCGGAGGCGCCAGTCATAGAGGCACTGCTGGCTTTAGAAGCCGGTAGTGTCGCCTTGGTTGCTGGCCACAGTGGAACTCTTTACGACATTATGTCAGGTATCGGATTGGTTGATGCGTGCACGTCTGATAACGTAGCAAACTGCAATCAGAAGCGTTACCCAATCAATGAAGATGTGAAGGTCAAAGATTTTGGTGATATCTGGAAAGTGACTCTGGAAGATGGTGTAGCCAACTTTGTGTTTAGAGCTAACTATCAGCCCGCAGAGCTGCAACTTGACAATATTGCTCAATAGTTGCGCCATTAAGCGTTAACGAATTTCCATTATAAGATAATGGACTCGCTGATACGTCACACAAAACGCCTGCCTAAGGTGGTTGCGCGCTGAGCACTAGTGTTCGTCTGCACGATAGTGTTAGGCGTTAGGCATGCGGGCATCAAATGATGCCCGCCACTATTTGTTCAGTGTTTTTTGATTATGATAGTACCAATTCGAAAGGTCTACATCTTTTGCTGTCTGTAGCCAAGATTCATCAATCTCTGAACTAAGCTCATAACTCCCACTATTCAGCCCAGCGTAAAACTCACAAACCATATCTATAACTGAGTTTGACACCTTTAGAGCCACTTGCATTTCGTAGTCTATGAAAACTACTTGACCGTATTTTCCAAGATCACTCGGTGCTAGATCAACAAATAGAGCATAGACATCAATACCTCCTGCTAAAGGAAATCTTGATAAATGATCAGATGCAATTGGGCTTATTTCCTTATCTATATACCGATAATTCATCTGAGGAATATACTCCATGTTTTGAGCAACTAAATTCTCAAATTCCCGCATACCTCCTTGGATAGATAAAAAAGGGAGTCCGTAAAAAAGGTTAGCGTGCGCTGAGGTTTTTTGGCCATCATGCCTTCGATAGAGCTCTATATAGTCGCTGGGTAACTCCAATTTCAAAAGAGATTCAACCTCTTTGATATCAGTTGGGCTTGCAGGGAGATTGAGTGATCTCTTTAATGATGGTGAGTTTTCATCCATCCAGAGCTCAATGTCAGCCCAACATTTATCAAAGTCATCCATCAACGTTATATTCTCGAAATAATTTCTCTTTATAAACATAAAAAAATAAAGCTTGGTACATCTCGAAACCTGCAGTGGATACACCTGACGTCAACGATAACTTACGCTCGAAGCTGGCGCGAGTTGAAGGCAGAGCCCATGTTCTGTGACAGGTTTCGGTGTCGAGTGCACCGGGCCGTTAAGCGTCGTTGATGATTACCTTGGAAAGCAACGCGTTAACCTTGAGTATTACAGATAACAACTTCCAGCTCTCTTTCAAGTTTTCTCTAACAGACTCAATACCTCAGACATCATCGCAGCAAAGCTACTCAACAGCACTGAACATCAAAAAATTACAACCAGCTAGACAGACCCACTTGAGTGGACGCATAGAATGCACCTTCAAGCTCTTGTCACTGGACATTTTCATACGCTGAAAATATTATCCTCTAGCGAATACAGCAGCTTATCAATCGACTCGTTCAATCCAATCACATCTCATAGACCAGTAGACGACAATGAAAACTATAACCGAAATAAGAACAGGCCAAACCAATGTCTGACTCATAATAACGAGCGTCACAAGTGATGCGAGAAATGCAACGCTTGCGATTCGCCTCTGCATTTTTTTCTTTGTCTCTAAAAATGCTCTTATGCCCACATCCAACTTTGTCAAATCGGAAAGTTGATACTCTCCAACAACACTTCTTTTTCCGATGTTCGCGACACGACCGGTAAGACGATTTATTGTGTAGATAGGTGTACCGTTTCCTGTGCCGGGGTCCGACCCTATTTTCTCTTGAAAATTGCAGTTCAATATAGCATTCGCGCCAAGTATGCTGGCACGATTGCAGAGTTGCTCCTTTGCGTCGTCAATTGTGTCTCTTGACTCTACACTTATTAACCACGAACCATTCTCAACAATCTGCCAACCTCTAACATCGTTGCTCTTGCTCATCATTACGTTTGCGGGTACCTCAAATTTCAAATCAACAGGTTCAATTTCGAATTTTATTGACTCGGCACGATAACCCTCCGGAGTAGGCAATGCGTCAAATTGGACAGACAGCCCATCTGTAATTTCCTGTCGATGCTCTGCAATAGAAAAACTCTTCTCGTGAAAATAATAGTCATGACCATCATCACCAGCGATGGAACCGTAAGCCTTATCGGGTAGATAACTTGTGATTTTTCCTTTCACTTTCCAAATCCTATCAGTTCTTAACCATCCATCGACTTTACGTCAATCTCGTAAAATAGTATGCCAGATGCCTGACAACAGCGATAACTTGCGCTGGAGGCTGGCGCGAGTTGACTACATCGCCCACGTTCCGTGATAGGGTTCAACGTCGAGTGCACCGACTCGTTAGGCTTGCGTTCGCAAGAGCTTCCTACCCTATTATACTCAGTGTCAAATTTACGCATACAACATTGTTAACGCTCATTCTATCCGCACTCTTAAATCATCTTACAGATTAAACTCTCGTATTATTCGTTGTGCGTTAGATTTAGCTGACTGACTACCGGAATCGATTTCAATACATTGCTTATCTGGAATAGCGCTGTAATTCTTATGCGACATAATTTCTCTCAACCGATCCACATCACACAATTTCTCCATCTCATGCCTATGTGTATTTCCTACTCGGTCTTCCAAGCAAGTAATATCGCAATTCAAAAACACCGGCAACACACGCCCCTTAGCTGAGGATGCGATGGACTTAAATTGGAGAAAAAGTTCATTATCTTCTGGCTGTTCGTAACACCAGGTAGCAATAGCCGTTTCAGTTCCATGTTTAAAATATGAGCGTAACGAAAGCAACCTTAAGTCTCTCACAAGATCCCAAAATTCTGGATCGCCAAAATTAAACAGAGACTTGGCCACATCGAGCGTTAAGTGGTTGTGGAAAATGCGAGCGCCAGTTAGAGCACTAAGCTCCATAGCTATTGTTAATTTTCCTGAAGCCGGCGGGCCATGCAATAGAACTAGATCAACCATGAAATATTAACCACACTCGTAGCATTGTGCATAAGCAAAAAAAGTACGGCATCTCTGCCGTGGCAAAAAGTTCAATAGCAAGCCTTGTATCTTAACAGTCAACCGATCGTCTGCACGGTACTGTTAGACGCCGAACTTCAGCGCAAATCAGCGAACACTTCTGGATGCTGCTCCGCCACACGAAGTATCGATTTTGCAGGACCTTTTGGCTCTCTACGACCCTGCTCCCAATCTTGTACTGTACGTGTGCTAACACCCATCAAGCTGTCAAAAGCATCGTAAGAAAATATTATTTAATCACCTGTCAGTCAGTAACCCAATCAGATATTCGCATGCACTAATCATCGACATAGCTGCCCGTCACAGTACCATCTGGTAGCTCAATATTTTTTAGAAAAGATCTTGTGATTTGAGCTGCAGTCTGGTCCTTATCCCAACCATGACTTTGTGCAAGCCCATTAGCAATATGTTGAACTGTATCTGCCAATAATTCGCCCCAAGCGTTTCTTTCATCAACCTCACTCTCTTCAGCATCCTCCCACATACCAAGAAGTATTGAAACGTGCAGATTTTGATGTGCAAGCCAAATCCTGATCATCTCTGTCGCTTGATCATCACCTATAGTTTCGGTTGGTATTTGTAATTCCCGCATTTTGTTTTCCTAGCATTTTGTAACGTTTATATTGTAGTCAATGCGTTAGCGTCCAATGCCGGAATATGCCGTTATTGAACACTACAAAGTTTTTTACAACACCTTTACAACCGATCATTCTTGGATAAAAGAACGCTCGATCGAGCGCGCGAATACACTCGAGCAGTATGTCTAACAACGTCCGTAAGCTGCACTTGCCTCTCATGCGCGCTGTGGGGTACTCACCGTTGTGTATCAATGGCATGTGTCAGCTTCACAGTAATGCTAGGCGTGTAGCCTAGAGCACCAATATCTTACTCTCTTAGGAACGAACCAATTGCAACTGAATTAGAACCTTTTACTCCAACATCCTATCCAACTACAGAACTCATTTTACAGGTGCTGGATCGGTTGTCACATGTGTTCAACATAACGCCCAGACAAAGCCGTAACTACTAAAAATTGAAGTTCCGGTCTGATTTTTTGTAGCTCTACTAACTCATCTTTTTTTAAGATCGAGTTTCGGAGTATAAAATGATACACAGAATCAAAAGCCTTCGATTTAAACAGTTTCTCAAAACTTTCATAGGACGTCGCCAACCTAATTCTCTCTTCAGGTTCAGAATTTATTGAATAATCAGAAAAGTCTAACGTCGATAAATTTTTAAAGCCCCGGCTTTCCGAATAGTTACTTATAAAATCCTGAGAGCTATAGCCCGCCTCTATGCGAAGGTCTCGCAAATGATCAAGACTGAGATCAAAAAAAACTTGCATCTGGCGCACTCGGTAAAACGGCAGTCTCAATGCAAGGCATGAGAGCTACTAATTTAGCGATCATTCCATTTTCCGCGTAATCATTCTCCATGTCGCTTATACAGCTCATATTATGGTCGCCAGGATCGGTTAGAGACACCCTTAACGACTTCAGATTTGTAAATTCACAATTCGAATTTACTAAACGAGTGAAGTCCCAGCTCCTGAAACCATTTGCTCCCTCATCTGAACCAGCAAATGAAAGATGACTTATCTTCGTCGCAATTGAAGGTATAAGTTCCAAAACCGCAAGAAACGGATAGTTATCTTCGACTTCCACTTCTTCAAGTTTAAGTAATGGGTCATCATCATAGCCCTGGCCAAAGAATTCTAACTGTATACCTTTTGACAGTTCCGTATAGGACAACCACGAGGCATAAGGATCGTCCGAAAGTTCAGCGTTTACTTTCTCTATCTTCTTTTGAAGTTTGGAGAGTACTTTCATATTTAATTAGCTTCCTTGACACATTTTATTAACTCAACAACCAATGGGAATTGGACTGAAAAAAACGAATAGAGCCTTCAAACGCCATCCTTAAGGCACAACGCAACATCATTTAATAGTAAACCTAACAACATCCGTCAGTGAAGGTGGCGCTCAGTGCACGTTCTGAGGTACTCATGGCTGAGCGCTGCGCGCAACCGTTCGTCTGCACGGTAATGTTAGCGGTCAGCTAAGTATCATCATCCTTGAACTTTCCATATTTCTTTGAAGTGATGAGCCAATGATAAGATTAAAACGACAGCAGTTGAAATTGCAATCGACTGCTTCAGTACAATTCCGACATAGCTTCCTAAGTTACCTATTCGATCAGCGTGAAATATAAGCAATCCGACAGTAATGAGTACTAAACTTAGACACGTGAAATATAATAAGACTCTATGCGATCTAAATCGACTCCCGCCTTCAATAGGATCAATTCTTTTGGTAGCGACGTGCCCCATAAATAGTAGCAGTGGCATCCCTAACAATGCACTCCCATACTGGATTAACTTGTACCAAGCCAAACTAAAACCGATAACTGTTACCTCATTCAGCAACGAAGGGAACATTTCTGTACCCCAACGACCACTATGTGTAAATGAATCCCATAATGCATGACTTGCTGCGCCAACATATATCGACAGCAACAGTAATACTAAATTAGGCAGTGTTCTAGGATAGATGGCATTCCTGTATCTACAAAGCCTACTCCTATACCAAACTGGAGAGATATCAATTAAATATTTCTTTACAGATATTTGAAAAAGCAAATATGCACACACTCCAATCGGAGTACAGAACATCAGCAACCCAGCTAGTGAGTGCGAATATGTATAAGAGGCAACCGGATAGAACAACGGAAAATCGGGAACCAATGACCCTATCGCTAAACCAGAGATGGAAAGCGACCGGACACATAACCAAATTGGAATTATAGCCAAAACATGAGTAGGAGTAAAAGGCACTTCTGTTCCTTATATTCAACTGAAGTCTAACAACCTCCGTCAGCGACGGTGGCGCTCAGTGCGCGTTCCGATGTACTCGGGTTGCGCGCTGGGAACAACCGTTTATCTGCAAGGTTATGTTAGGTTTGCGGCAGACTCCATTCGAAATACAAATTCCATATAGCCATTTTTGTAAACTTTAGCCCCTAAAAGCTACCCTTTATATTTGCAACCAGCCACGATGAAACCTGCATTTCTTACAAGCCAGCTCACCTGTTCATCAGTGTCTGGAACAGCTACACCACGCTTTATAGATATATGAGCAAATGCTTCTACCGGATCAAATGAACAGTGTAACAACACTCCAGCAGCTAACAAGCCTGCCCTACCTATACCTGCTCTGCAATGCACGACAATATTTTCACCAGCAGCAGCAGAACTGTAAAGTGATTTACTGAAATCTCTAAACTGTTCATTTGACCGTGGAATTCCACGATCTTTTATCGGAAATGAATGGAATGACATGCCATGCTTTTTAGTTAGAGACTCCTCATTCTGAAGCCCAACGTCGTACGATTCACTTCTTTCAAGCAAAGATACGATTGTATTAATTCCTTCGGCTGCAATATTTTTAAATTCGTCATCAATCCATTCTCCAGAAACAGGCTTTGCCATCATAGAGAGTGAGCCACTTCCGATTAACTCAATAAAATAGATATCAGGCTTCATTGATTCGTAATTAAGTTTAAATCTATAATCATTAGCTTCATTTTTCTATTTTTTTATATTGGATTCAATTCAAACTTGTAACCATAAGATTTAAGGTGCTTTTTAGCTTCATAAAAAGTACTAAAACTACCTGTTTCGCTAATAGTGCCGTTGTTTTCAAATAACCAAAAGTAACTTACACCTTCATCGCTAACACCAAATGGTACATTGTCAATTGCTTTTTCCAACATCTCTTCTAACTCAAAGGACGTGTAATTCATTATACGCTTGCAAAGTTCTATCGAATATCTAATTTCATTTTGATACAGCCAGTACCCAGATACAATTGTTTGTTCTGAAATTATTCTGGGTTGCCAATCATCTGGCAGTTTGTAAGCATTCATAATATATTTGAATGGAAGCAATTAAGTAGTAAACCTAACAACTATCGTCAGCGACGGTTGCGCTCAGTGCATGTTCTGAGGCACTCACGGTTGAGTACTGAGCGCAACCGTTCGTCTGCACGGCACTGTTAGGCGTGCGATCTTGAATAAAATATTTCGCTGTTCTATACGTGCATTGCTTTCCAAAATCTGTCATTCGTATTCGAGTTTTCAGCACTTTAGGAAAATGCTAGCCCTCATTTTGAAAGCGAATCAATCTCGCTTATTCGCGTCTTTATACTATCTATAGAAATATGCGGCGATATATAAGGCCATGCTGTAGCTGCCTTATAATGTGTTATTCCCATCCCCATAAACAACCCTAATCCAACACTTAGGAATATTAGAAAACTACTTGGTATTATCTCTAGACTTGCAAAATGAAATAGTGCCGCGAACACCAATGTTAGAAAAATCCAAAGCATGATTAAAAACCATCTTCTAGTTATTAATTGAGGCTTATTAACATGTAGCCCAACCTTTAACCCCTCTAGTATCTTTTTTTCCATTCAACGTATATCTCAAATAGTATTTATTCTTGCGGCTGAAATCCGTTTAAGTATTATAAATCATGAATATCAATGTACCTATCGCTATCGGGAATTTTGGTACAGAGCAAACATGTATATCATTTTGAACTACTCGATATTTTTCTGGCATGGATTCTAATGATTGCGATTGACGCTGTACAGCATCTGCAAACCGAATTCCCAGACCGGGAACTTTCTCTTCATACCAAGAATGAGCGTTGCGCATATCGATCAACGCGCCATCAGTAAAACCAACTTTGAATTTCACGCCTCTCGATCAGCTTTGAGTGTTGCCATCACCTCTTCCACTGTATGGAGCGCATTCGGATTTGCTTCGTAATCAGCTACTCGCTTATCAAGTTTTTTCGCTAACTCAGGGTCCATAGGGCTGGAACGTTCTTCTACTACAACATCGACCCATAGCTCATTAATAAGAGCTACTTTATCTGCTGTCGGGAGCTTGTCTAACCCAAGATCTTTTGCATTAGTACTCATGGCCTATCCTCCACAGTTGGTAACCACAGCATACCCAAATTGAATACGGATGATTGTGACCCCTATAGCCCTTCACCAATTGGCTTCAACTCCGTGATTAGTTTCAATAGTATGCCTAACAACCGCGATGAGGTGAACTGGAGGCAGACACGGGTTCTGCCGTAGCCAGGTTCTGTGTCTGCCTCCAGTGACAGCTCCATCGTACTGTTAGACTTCGTCGTTAATCTCGTGTCCATCGAGCAGTGACAAAAGATAGTCAACTAAGCCCAGAATTTGCAGTACACGGTTTGCTTGCAGGCCAGTACCAATCTTGTGATGATGTCGATTTCGAATATGTCCGAAAACCCCTCTGAACAAGGCATGTACACCGGCTTGTTCAGCTGGAACTGTGCTTACAGAAATCAAGCCAGAATTTTTCCCGAACGCTTTCTCTATGAGTTTGTTCGAATCCTCTCCTGTACTGTCGCGTAGCACTGCACGCAGCCGATTCTCCAAAATTACAGTTGCTTCGCGAATAACTGAGTCCAGGCGATCTTGGTCTCCGTCCTCTTGAAATTTGGCAAGCAAATCAAGACATCTACGGCGAAGCTCCGAATCCACAACTTCAATTGATGACACTACAATCGGGCGCACTCGGTTTCTTTCTAAATCACCCGAAACCTTGATAGATTCGTCTTCTGAGAACTTGACAGAAACGAGGTCATCAAAGAGAAGCGGAATAGCCTTGCAGTCAGCGAGTATGCCCGAGTTCAGTGTCCCTTCAATTTCAGATATCTTACCGTCAAGAGCCTGAAGAGTTGCTCCAGATATGTCGTGTCGCGCAGAGAACTGACTGCGACGGTCATACAGGTGCCGTAGATAAACTAACGCTACTGATTTGAGGAATCTGGCCGTTCCATGCGTAATCGATCCAACATCTACGGTTACTCCGTCGCACTTACGAAGTTGCTCGTCAAGATAGCCTTTGATCCTACGCGTTCGCTCCAGTTCACGGCCCATCTTCGATGTCTCGAAGAAATCATCATCGAGAAGTCCGCTCAGCACAGTATCTTCTCTAAGGGCTGCAGCCTCTTGGCTCAAATGCCGTTCATAATGCATAAGAGCCTTTACAAAGAATTTTACTGTAGAGCTGTAGTACTCGACCCACGAGTAAACGTGCAAGTCAGATATGTCACTGTCACTGTCGTTATCGTCTTTCATTCGAAAATGCGGGAGATTAAGATTGAGAAGTCTAACAACAACCGTCAGCGACGGTTTCGCACAGTGCGCGTTCTGATATACACATGGTTGCGCGCTGTGCGCAACCGTTCGTCCGCACGGTAATGTTAGACATGCGACGACTGGTACCACTATAAAAATACCTTGTCTTTGTACATTCCATAGAAAGCCAAATATTGGAAAAAGCAATTTTAAGCAAGACTACACCGTAAGCTAAGGTTTAGTATTACCCCAATTTCTGCATATTTCATTGTCTAAAAAGGCTTCGCCACTATAACTATCAACAATGCAAAAACCGGCCATAAGATAGTCAGATTGTATCGCACCCCATAACGGCACGTTATTTCTTATATCCGTGAATACACCATAAGCAGTGGACCCCAATCATTGGACAGCTCAGGGATGACATGAGTGCCTTTCTCCATTATTCTGGAGTTAGTTACGATGAGAAGGAAAAGAAGATTGCACAAGCCCGGCTTTAAAGCCACTGTTGCTTTGACAGCGATTCGAGGTGAGATGACTATGGCGCAGATGGTCAAAAAGTTTGACGTTCAGGCGGCGCAGAT
>JAVCKV010322133.1:0-13960 GCA_032274145.1 Herpochondria borealis
ATGCTACTTATCTGACTTCTTACTCAACCGGTCAAGATAATTGTCGTCTCACCGGACAAGTTAATTGTCGCCGAACACCTTACAACATTTCTTCACTTACGTTGCTCGCAGCAACATGCGGGAAAGAATTGCGTTCTCAGATTATTACGATATATCGACGATCGACTCTAGCTCAGATCCTGTTCAGATCATTGATCCAGTAAACGCCGAAAACAATGCAGCTTGTCTTTATACATCGTCCAACGCTGACGATATCGTGGACGAGGCACTGAATGCCGGTGACGCTATTGACGCAGCATTAAACGCCCCAACCAAACAGTTAACCATTGCCTACTGGCAGAAGGTTTTCGGTTCCTCTTTCCAAGTTTGAGACACTAATGTCAAATAGCTATACGCTCACTGAAAGCTCGACTTTCACAATTACCCATGCCCGCCACTTGGCGGCTAAAATCGCCACAGATCTAAAACGAATACAACGCTTATATGGTAGGCCCAATGATAGCAACATTACAGACTACGAACTGGAAGCCATTGCGCTAATGAAGGCAGGTTACCTGAGTTACGTTTGGTACGGCTTTCAACGTGACGGAAAATGGATCGAGCCTACTTTAAAGTACACCTCACAAGAGCTCTACGGTGGCACTGTGGATGATGACCCAGGGAAAATCCGTCCTGGCGCTAACGTTAACGGTGCATCGTTCACAAGTTTCCTCTGTTATAGCGACAGTTGGAGCTCCCTATCATCGGACGAAAAAGTAGCGTTTAAAAAGTCTCTTCCGCACTATCGTAGCGGGGGAACAGAGCCAACAATTAACGGCTACCTATCCAATGATCTGACCTATTCTTCTGGTGGCCGCAGTGTCGACCGAGCAAACGTCAGGAGCTTCTCATGAGTACTCAGCCAACAATTGATGAACTTTTTGATCGCAGGATTACATACCCTGATTTTGACGCACAAGATCGTCTTGCAAGATTAACAGGCATAGATGAGCACAAGGATAAATTAGCAAAGATACTTGGGCTGCTTATATCAACCGACGGACTTCGTCAGTGGATCGATAAGCACCATCCGGGTGCCGAAGCCATATTTGATACTGTCCTTCGAAGACCTCCATTAGTAGTTTTAGCAGGTGATGTAGGCTCAGGTAAAACAGAACTAGCAGAGACTATTGGTGATGCTGTAGCGCGGCAGGAAAATATTGACATAACATTGCTGCCACTTAGCCTGTCGACACGTGGACAGGGTCGCGTGGGTGAAATGACACAGCTTATCTCAACCGCTTTTAATTACACTTTAGACGAAGCAAAAAAGCTCGCCTCTGACAATGGTCGTACCCGAGGTGGCGTCATCTTATTAGTTGATGAGGCAGATGCCCTTGCACAATCCCGCGAGGCAACTCAAATGCATCACGAAGACCGTGCTGGTGTAAATGCCTTCATACGAGGCATCGATCAAATCGCCAAGTCGAAAGCGCCTGCTGCAGTCATAATGTGCACGAACCGCCTAAACTCACTAGACCCTGCAGTACGTCGCCGTTCTGCAGAAATAATAACTTTCGGCCGTCCGGGTGAAACACAACGCGCCCAATTGCTTTCAACCCAACTGGCTCCACTTAACTTCCTAACAACAGATATCGATAAATTGGCAAAGGCCACCGGTTCAATAGCAGGTGTTAGAGATCATGGATTCACTTTTTCTGACCTCACTCAACGATTGATCCCGAATATCGTGTTAGACGCCTACCCAGCAAAACCGATTAGCGCAACTCGGGCTATTGAAATCGCAAAGACAATTGAACCGACGCCGCCCTTCAACGACCAAACTTCCCACGCCACAGCGGACTAATATGGCAAACGCAATAACACCAAGAAAAGACGGTGAGAAATTTCAAGCAAGGCATTTCTGGCTAAAAGCTGCACGCCTTCTTGACCCTAATAGCCCAATCGAACGTGTAGGATTTGAACAAGGACCAAAAAGCCTCGATGATATTTTTGTCGAGTATTCAAGTGGCAAAGAACCCAAAAGTCATAATGGAAGCCCACTAAAGCGCGAGTACCTGCAGTGTAAATGGCACTCATCTCCAGGAACTTTTGGATATAGCAATCTAATTGAACCTAAATTCATAAATGCTACAGAGAAATCATTTCTTCAGCGTGCTCACGACGCTCAATTGGTTCATGCACCGGATGGAAACGGCGTGCGTTTCAAACTCCTCTCCAACTGGTCAGTTGAACGGTCCGATAAGCTGAATCCAATAATCAGCAATCGCTCAGGTGCATTAAAAAAAAACAAACTCTTCGACAACAAAACAGACAGGAGTCATCCAGGAACCATTCGTAAGCTTTGGCGTGATCACTTGCGTATTACAGATGTAGAGTTACAGACACTCACTCAAACATTGGCTTTCGGGCACGCATCGGACACACTGGATGAACTTCGTGACCGACTGAACGAAACCTTGGGCGTAGTGGGCTTAAAAATATTTCCAATCAATGAGAGCTCTTTAATTTATGACGACTTGCCTTACGAATGGATGGCTCAGGGTCAATGCGAATTCGATCGATATTCGTTTCGAGATCTATGCACAAGCGAAAACTTAATAGAAAAAACCAATACCACGCCCGTAATAGTATTCGGCGTCAAATCATTTGAACATTCTTTTGACCGACTAGAAGATCGATGCGAAGAGGTTCTCGACCTTGTTCCAAATTTCGAAGAGCGATACATTCATGATTCCTCTGAATGGTCTACAACCTTATACCCTAAGTTAAATTCCTTTTTACACAAGGTACTTGGGGATTCAAATTCGAAAATTCGTTTAGCTGTGGATGCACATTCAACACTCGCGTACGCCGCAGGCTCCATAATCAACATAAAATCTGGCCGTGACATCGAATTGGAACAACGAACCCAAGGAAGTCACATCTGGTCCGCACAAGATTCAGAACCAGACTCCTCCTGGCCTCAACTAGAGAGCAACATCACAGATATTAATATTGAATCTTCAGACTTGGCCGTCGCATTATGCATCACTCATGACATTACAAATGACGTTACAGAATACGTGCGATCTTCAATACCTACGGTTAAAAAAATCTTGGCATTGCGTCCATCAAGCACACCCGGCTCACTTGTTGTCGCTTCGGGCCGCCACGCATTCGATCTATCAGAGGCCAGTAAAGAAGCAATAAGACAAGCCAAACATGCCGCGCCAGATTGCAAGACAATTCATCTTTTCATCGCAGCGCCTAATTCACTATGCTTCTTTTTGGGCCAACAACAAGTTGCAATAGGCCCTGTTCAACTATACGAATTCGACTTCGACAAACAGCGCAGCGGTAGTTACGAGCCTTCATTAAGCCTGCCCGCTGTAACCAAGCCTTAGTTACTTACACTTTTATGGTGCTATAGAACAGCCTAAAAAGCGCCTTACAAGCTACAAAAGGAGAAACAGCGCCAGCAAAAACATCAAACAAAACTAATCTAAAACTAAACCGGCCAACTTAATTGTCGCCAATGCGGACAAGTTAATTGACGTCAGACACGTTCCTCTACTTTTTAAAACGAACACCAACTCCTTGACTGCCGAAGTACTCGCGTACTATCGCTTTTTCAGCAGATTCAATTTCGCCAATAAGCTCTTTAATTCGATAGCGCACAGTTGGCATCTGATGCAGGTTCTCAAAGTGCTCCTCTAGATTCTCACGCACGGCTTCCAGCCAGTCAGCCTCTACTTGGAACAAACCCGCCATAGAGTGATTGTAACGCTCCTTAAAAAATCTACATACGGTATTCCACTCAGAGGCTGGAACGTCGATCAGTTTTCTGACAAATTTTACAGGATCAAGAAGGTGCAGTATCGGCAGATCCCCCAACTTGTGCCACGGGGTAGGTCCCTCCCTGAAAGCTTGAGTAAAGTCATAAGCGCTTGATGGCAGTAACTCTAGTATTTCTTCAATCTTTTCTTTCAGATACTCAACCTGCCCATCTGATATGACCTTTTTTACATACGTGTCTAACGTTTGCATCTGCTTCGAATCTACACCCTGATACCCCAACGAGTCGTAATCACTACCTTCGTATAGTTCGTAGTGACTTAACGTCAAAGGGAGACGTCCAGTTACCGATAGTGAATCCACATTCTTGGCAACTAAGCCATCAAAGTCACAATGTTCGTCGAGATTCTTCAAACCCAATCGATCGATCTCAGCCACAGCACCTACAATATGTCTTAACGCCCCTATGTCATCAATTACCAATCTCTCTAGCTCATCTATCACATCATAATAGTCTTTCTGAAATTGATAATCCTCTGTCGTTCGGAAGTAACATAGCCTTTTCCACAGCGGAATCTCTGCATTTAGTTCTTTAGTAACTCCCTCACCAATTGTTCCGTCACACAATACTTCGCACCACGTTTGAAGAGGTATTAACTGTGGATAGAGAAACTCAAGGCTTGGATACTTGTTTGCCATGTAGCTGTACTTTGGAAAATCATCCTCTTCTGGCTCAGCATCACGCCGATTACGTCCACGGGCACGACCAAGCGCCCGCCTAAATTGCGCTTTTTCTAGAGTGAGCAGTGTATCTCGAGCCAGAACCCCCTCTTTAAGTTCTGAATATAAAATCACGTATTGTTTAAAAAGGTTCTGTGTAAGCGACGAATTTTTCTGAGTATCGAGATCAAGCGAGCTATAAAGCCTTTGAAATTCACGAATACAATTGGTTAGTGTGCGGAGATTTCTGTAGCCTGTTGAACTGTGAAGCCCTTTAACCATTTCCTTAGGTACAACAGAAAAAAAAGTATTACTTGAATCTTTTGCTAGGGAGTCTACAACCGCCTTTATATCTGGCACCACGGTAAACTCCTGCCCTATCACTTTTTCCTTTATATTCGCTCCCTCTCCGTCATGAAAAGCAGCTTTAAATTCATTTGCCAACAAAATTACCTTTATTCCGTAACGCTCAACAAGTAAGTTTGTGTAGCCGAGAATTGTCTGCATCTCGAGATCACATCTTTCTAGATCATCGAACACGATGATATTTTTTTCGAGTTTTTCATAGCCCACAAGACTTAGAAGGGATTGGCTAGGATCATAGGTCCCCCCAATCACGCCAATAATTCGTTCGGCCGCAGAAGAAAGTCTCTCAATATTCTTTCCACCGACATACTTAATCATTTCACTGAGTAACTTGCTGTCGATTGCCTTTAAATCACCTAAACCGTAAAGGCTGACTTGCAAGTACTGCCGCTCACTTCCTTCCTTGTCGGATCTTATAAAGTCATTTACGAACCATGTTTTACCGCAGCCCCAGTCACCTTTAAGAAGCACCGCATAATCCACCTTCGTTTCTGGATCGACAAAGTACGCAAGAAATTTGCGTATATTTAGATTTCCGTCTTCTTCGATGTGTTCCAACATACTAGGCAAACCCTATGACAATCGATGCGTCTTGCACTCATAGTGTACAAGCATTTCCTTCGACAGTTGCACCGTGCTCTTTCATTCGATGACTGCCTAAAAATACGTTTCTTAAAACAATTACTAGTTCGTCGATCAATGTTTAGTACCAGCTGTTAAAAACACTCCTGTCATTCATGGAAAACGGAAAAATTTAATAAGCAATCGTGGCTAAATTTCAGCGTCAGTGCTCGTAGACTCGCATTTAATCTGTTCGCTCTCGATCTATCCGAGGTAAAGGCGCATTCAACTGATGCTCTTTAATTCCATGCTTATACGAATTGTATTGCCACACCACAAACTGCTCCAAAAGTGCATCGTTCTTTCGCTTAAGCGTTTCGTTTTCACTTTGAAGCCTTGCTATTCGATCTGCAGCAGCAGTTAGGCTGCTCGGCTTAGGTTGACTTGGAGCCTTAAGCTTCAGAGAAGCTTTCTTAGTCGCGTACGCCTCTTTAATCGCGTCGTTCGCATTTAGCGACTGACGGGTGGGTTTTTTCCCCACGACGCCCTCAGCAGCCACACAGATACCTTCCCAGGTGATCTTATCGCCATCATGGGCGTGAATGATGTTGAGAATAGCTTTCACGTCCCGTTTTGTTAGATGCTTAGCCAAGTCCACCCCCTAACAATTTTTTCATATCAGCAAGCGCTTTCGCATCTTCTGGATTCGGAAGTTCTTGTTTCGTCGATTCTAACGCTCTACGAAGCGAACTAAAGGCCATGTCGTTTCGCAATCGTATCTGAGCACCATCAGGCACTAAAGGGTCTTCCATTATAACTATCAGCTCTTCCAATCTACTAAGCGTAATTTCGTGATGCTCATACCAACGATCAGCACCTGCAGATCCATCATCCATTGCCTTCTTGGCAGTGAGATAGTCTTTTTTCACTTCGTCGAGTAAAAATTTTAATCTAGCAACACTTTCTGCATCACCCTTTATATAAACGTGCTCACAGCAGTTTGTGCAATCACGATACTTGTCACATGGAGACATGGTCCAATCATGCGCACACAAACCAAACTCAGTCTTGTGTACGGGGCCTTTTTCCAACGTGTTAAATTCTTGTATGCTAATGGGGATTAGTTTTCCCACATTACCAGCTGGTCCAAATAACGTAAGCGATGTATCCAACTCTCCAGCCCGAGCCACCATTTCAAACTCACTCATATGATTGTATGTGCGGTTTTGGGTCGCTTCAGCTCGACCAGACCATTTCGCAATTTGCAGCTGCGACAGGCCTCCACGCTGAGCGATTGTATTTAGAAGGTGTCGCGCTTGATGAGAAGTTAGCTTAAGGCGATCTCCATTATTATCCTTATACCCAAAGCGGTCAAAAATACTCTCGTGAACACTCGTTAGATGGTACCGAGGTGACACATCGTTGTTAAAAGAATTATTCGTAGGACGCCAAAGACTGACAGGGCTAGATCCCTTTGCACTATGCAGCATGTGCCGCCGCATACAAAAAAGAGAATTACTGTACTTTACATCACTCTCTTTATGTACCCACGGAAAATCTTTTGGCTGCCGGTTAAGCACATACTGCCAAAGGCTGGATAATGTATGCACTCCGTCTTTAACCTCCAACCCCAATCCAAACAATGATGAGCTCGCTGCAGACTTCGTTTCACACGCGAAACCCAGTGCGCGACAAACTTGCTCAATCGAAAGGGGCTTGTCATCTTCAACCAAAGGACAATTTGCATGCTTATAGAATTTGTCACTACCACCCTCAATCCATTTCGCCAAATCCCTCGACTCAGTCGTTAAACTTTCGATCCGTTTTATCGCTTCCTTAGCAATGCCCACCATTTCAGTAGTGATCCATTTAATATCACCGCCATAACCTTTGCCGGAATAAAAACGCCAGCCGTAACATGGGTTACCATTTTCATCTTCTTGCTCGACCTCACAATCAATAGGGAGCTCAAGCACCTCCGCTATACGCGAGGGTGCACACATGAGCATCGCAAAGACTGAAGAAGTGAATATATCTTTAGGGTTAGATGGGCCATTAGAAAATATTTCTGCCATTGCACTTAACACATCATCCGAAGGCATTTTTTTATCGCGCCTGTCCTTTGCTTTTTTCCCCGTCTGAATTTCATCCTTCGCCCTTTGGATCGGATTTCTCCAATCACTTAAATCAGGCCCCACCATATTTTTTGCCGAAAGAAACTTAGCAAGCCTCTCTAACTCCCTCCCACCTTGATATGCACTACCTTTTGAATAGTGATCTCGAACTAATTGAGCAGCCGAATCGAGGGTTGAAATTGAAATATTACTCACAGAGGCGAAGCTCTCACTATGCAACAAGGCCTTTTCTATGGCTCGCAAAGCCTTTAGTTCGTTTTTTGTACCTGTAGGCTTGTGGCCTTGCTGATACCGAAAATAGGCTTTTGCAAAATCGATAAACTGATCATCAAGTTTGTCGGCTTCATCCTTGGTTCGAGCGTTAGCACCGAGCTTGGTAAAATTTCCTGCTTTCGGCCAACGCCATTCATCCCACTCTAAATCTGCACCAAACACTGTTAACTTTGATCTGCAGCGATTGATAAATAAATTGAGATTGTCATCGGCATCGACTTCAGCCTTAGAGGTAAAATTAAATATTTCAGCCACGATTCAACTCTGCTTTTCTCGCCGCGCAACGTTGAATAACATCTGCAACCGCTAAGATACTAAGGTCATTTACAGCCGCAATCACCTCATCACCAGTTACCTCTAATACCCTCTCTCGATCTGAAATTAGCTTGTCATATACAAGTTCATGGGGACCATCTAACCATGGCTGAAAGTGGATGCACGTGTAACATGGTATCGGAACATTCGCGCCGCAAAAGCCTTCATTTCCACATGTAGCGATTCCCTGTCCGTTCACTTTCACACGACTGTTAAGATCATCTCCACGAGCTGCATCACTTTCTGCATCCACCAATACGCCGGAAAAGGCCTGCGCGTAAGGAGCTAGTTGATGCCCTATGGCCTGATTAAGTACCTGTACAAACTCTGGCCTGTTTTCTACATACACTCCAGCATTTTGATTATCTGAATGATCAAGTAGCTCAGCAATGACCATTTTCCCAAAACCTTCTGCCGCAGCCCTGGTACCTGTTGTGTATCTAAAACGCCTTGATGTGATATTTAGTAGCTTACCTGTACGTTCAGAATATATTTTGGCACTATAAACAATGTTTTTGCAGGCATCTGTTACCAAAGACGACTTAACATGCAATTGATCAGTTTTAAATAATGCCTTTATACGCACCATGGAAGTAACGCCTGTAAACTCATCCATATCCGGGAATAGTGGCAACTCAAGAGCATCCGAGGCTTGAAACTCAAATTTAATTATCAATGCAACCGACCTTAAAACCTCTTCAGCCTGGGCCGTCAATATCACCCACAACTCTTCCGTAATCGCAAACTGCTTAAAACTCTCTCTAAATCCAGTACCGCGTTGTTTAGCTCTGGGTACATTGAGAAAATATGCATCATCGCCCGCTTTATTCTTGCCCTTTAGAACATCCTTTCGACGTAAGTGAGATATTTGTATAGACCGACGACCAGTATTACTAATCACTAGCCCCATAGCCAAATCACGCAACGATATCTTCCTACTCTCATAAGCCCTAATTGCACCTTCATTAAATGCTTGAAGTTCAAGGTTGCTCAATGGACCTTCAGTTGGATCCAGGCGCTTAACGACATCACCTTTAACATTTCCTTTTAGAGTCCAACTATCTAGCAATTCAATTACATCGTCCGATATCCCCTCAAACCCAAGGTCGTTCCACTTTTTTAGAAAGCCTCTGATTGTACCAAGGTAGTATTCATTATCTTCAACACTCAACTCAGCTCGATAATTAATCAGCATGACATCATCAATTAATTTCGTTTGTCCCGCCCTAAACATATGCAACATATAGGTGTGAATATTTTTCGTATGAGCCGAAGACAAATTCTCCGCGTAGTAGCAAAGGGCTTTCACATAGCTAACAAGTAAGCTCTCATCTATAAGCTCATATATATCGCACAATGGAATTCGAGTATTTTTATCTAACACCCACTCGGCTTGACTAATTCTGAAGTTATAGCCTGACTTTGATGTTTTTTTATCAACAAAGCTACTCAACAACTCATCAACAAGTTTAGTCATTATCAAACCCCTCTGGAATTCTTGTCATTCCACTCTGGAGCACAATAGCCGCCTCATGTGCTTTCCGCCTAACAAATCGCTGGTTATATACTGCCGATGTGCCGGAACCTTCTTTCCACCCCATCAAATACGATCTAATTTTTTCTTGTTCCTCGGCACTAGGGGGCTTATCCATCAAATCCATTTGTATAGAATATGCTTCATTCCAAGAGTGTCTTAACTGATGGCCCGTTAAATTAAACAATAAAGGCGAAAGCTCACGAATAACATTAATTAATTTTTTATAACCCGATTTTGATAGCGGCTGACCTTGTGTTGGCCCCGATTTATGCGTCACAAAAAGGAAATCGTTTTTCGCGGCGTTAGGCACCAACTTTCTGTACTCGACGATGTAGCAGTGGAGCTCCTTCGCTAAGGTATTCTTCATTGGTAGGCGTCTATCAAGCGTCTTAACCAAAGGTTGATCTCGCCTAGAGTCATCTTTTTCATCCGCCCTACGGAATACAACTAACTGATTCGAGCCAAAATCAATGTCGCGAATTCGAATACTTAAAAGCTCCCCCCCTCTCAGCCCCAAATGATTGAGCATTAAAAACATCAATCGATTGCGGACCCTGATAGAGAAATCCTGGAATGGATTCAATTCCGATTCAGGCCTCAACAGCTCAAATAGAACTTCTATTTGCTCTTTGGACAACCCTTTCACATCACGTTCAGCATTACGGCCTTTTTTAACCGGCCTACGCGACTTCAGCGATTTTTCCATCTTTCCTATATTGAGCACCACCGACCTATCATTGGATGCCCCTAAAACCTGTTCAGCTAACCACCTCAAATATGTCGCAATAACTGTCAAACGGCGGTACTCAGTTTCAGAGTTGACCTTGTCTTCAGACCACTGCAACTCCTTTAGATGGAAAACTCCTTCTTGAGAGCCTTTTCTAGAATTACGGAGATACTTGATCTGACAGTAGTCTCGAATCGCATCCAGCTCAGAATCAACCAAGAAATTTCCTTTATGAAACCGCTCTTGTAGATTCTCACCTCTGCCACCTAAGTACCGATATAGAACAGAGATACCACTCAGTGCTGATTCCATTGCAGCCAAAGAAAGCGATCTATTTCGAACCTGGGTGGTTAAATATAAATTCGGGTAATAAAAAGGCAACCCACCACCATCACCTAACAAGCAGTAACGCTCACCAGAACCCATAACAAATGCTTTCTGCAAGGTACCCATTACAACACTCGTTCTTTACATCATAACAAGGTACCACATAACCACTAACCCTCAACAAATACTTTACATAAATATTTTAGACTCACCCAATACAAAGCCCCTGATAAACAGAGGCTTATATAATATTAATTAACAATAACGTCTAAGGTATCCGTCAAAACGGAATATCATCATCAAAGTTTACATCCAAACTCTCAACAACTGGTTCTGGCTCGTCTTTAAGAATTAGGGAGTTTTTATTTTCATTAAGCCATTGCACCCCAGTCTGAGTCACCTCAAACGCAGTATATTCTTCATTGTTATAATTGTGATCCGTTAAGAGCCTCTCTCCTAGAAAGCCTCTTTCAATCAACGATGCTAGCCCAAGTGATACAGCTGTTTTGTTGTAACCTAATAGTTGAATAGCTTGCTCAAGATTGTGGTGACTTATTGCCTTTTCTGTAGTTGGCCAATATTCAAATGCAGAAGACAAAACAGCCACTTCGTGCTCCTCTAAATCTATAGCTCCTGCCTCGCCTGGCTTAATCTTTGCCACACGCTCAGGCGCTTTACTCTTTTTAAGCTCGTTATGAATCCACTTTACAATATTGTTTTCAAGCTCCTCAAACCCACTTCTGGAATCAGTTCTATAAAAGACTACTGGCCTATGCTGAATATCAAACGGTAGCTTGCTACGCGCAGATTCATCACATATTATTACTGTTGGCCGATCAAGCGCCAACGCATACCCCAGCTCCAACCATACATTGGGATTATCCTCGCTCACTTCAGCTATACAAATAGTAGCCGCCTGTATAGCTGTTTCGATTTTTTCAATCACTGGATTCAAACCTAACATTTCATCTGCACGTTCCGGCTTAACCCCTGCCTTTTCTAACGCTGGCCTAATCGTTTCGTGATACCGTCGATCATACTTGTCACCGTCAAAAGCCTGTATTACGAAACAGGTTGGGACTTCTACTTCAGACACAATGTCTCCTTTTTTAAGTTAACGCCGCAATAACCTGGGTTTTTGGCAATGAACATATGTGTGACAAAATACGAGGCACGAGGATTTACACATATGGGCATTGACGAAAATCTCGGGTTCATTGCTTTGTTAGAACTATTGAAATTGAATGAACTGCACACCACATACCCCACCAAAAACACATAAACCAAAGCGCCAATCAACCAATACTACCCCGAATATACAACCTAGACAATTACCTGTTGGCACTGCCATATGGAGCGAACTGTCTATTATTGTGCTTTGTATTTTATGTCCTATGAAAGAAACCATAAACCTTGACGCCTGCGCCTTTCAGACTACGAATGACTATACCTTCCCTGCACGATATCACGGCACAACTGGTGTCAATTAAGTAGGCACTATGACGAAGCCACTTTTCAACGAAGCAGTTAAAGCCAATAGCTTTCTACGCACAATGCTGAAGCCACTCTACAATGGAGTTGATACACTACCGTGACTACTGATCCTTGCCGAAGCCGATTCACTAATTCTTTTATTTTTGAATTCTAACGTCGCTGTCACCCGCGTTGTATGCGATGAACAAATTACGGTAACGTGGAGCGACAGCGACACCGCAATTTGGGCAGCGGGTACAACGTCGGGTGGACAGCCTTGTTAGATTTGCGATGCACTTTATCATTTGTAATTACTTAAACCCTACTTCGGCCAAAGGCCACTGGCGTCCAAGTTTAATATACCACGATAGTATATCGAAACCACACACCACAGAATGCACTATTGCGCCTGGCTGTTGACACATCCAGATGGCGACAAATTTGAACGCCATGATCCTGCTTGTCGTTTTATTGCTCTGACCTTTTATGTCACCGATACAGTATAAGCGAACAGAACCATTACTGAAGCCACAACACGTTAACGAATCAATGAACTATACGAAATCAATCATTGACGAAGCCGGAAATTGCTCCTGCCAGACTTAACTGAAGATTAAGAACTACACATGTAACTTTGGTTTTTGAACTCCGAAATCTAACGCTTTGCTCAGCCGCAGTGTATGTGGTGGTGATTGTGTGCGAAAATGGGAGCGAAGCGAGCATGCACAAAATCAACAACGCGTACACTGTCGGCTGAAGCAACTTGTTAAATTATTTTCACATCAGATTGTCATACCGCGCTCTTATGTCTGTAGCTGGCTCGCCAAACAGTTGCTCTATAATTCTATAATCTCCTTCAGGCGAAGGCCTTAGCAGGTACAACATATCACCATTTCCATCATAATGATAAGCCAACAATGTTCCGAATCTTTTCAAGCGCTTCGTTTTAATTTTGGTTGCCACAAAGTGCGGAAAATTTACTACAAAATCATCTAACTCAATCAAGATCCTATCAGTTAACACGATGGCGGTTTCGTTAGACTCAATAAGACGAATCATTTGATTTGCTCCGTGGTCTCTGACAGCATCTTCAAGCGTAAATTCTTGGTTTACATCTTGATTCAACCCCTTGAGAATTGAAAGCTTGAATTCCTCATTTAGCACATGGCGATGCTGCCAAATACCCATAAGCTCATTATAGTTGCTAACCATGGCTCTTATTCGAGGTATTTGACTCCACCTATACGGCCTATTTGATATTCTCCCCTTAGGCGAAATGAATGAGAGCTTTTCATACTCCGCACTTATGTACTTGGCACCCAAGGGATTTGTGGGTATGGTTGTTAGACGAATAAGTGGATGTGCATTTAATAATCCATGGTAGTTTCTCTTTACTGCTAGTAGATTCTCTCTAGCTTCATCAATTTTAAGGACCCATTCGTTAGCCACTTCCATCTTCGTTTTTTCAATCTGAATATTCTCTTGCGATTTGACAGTGAAATATGCAACACCCGCCGCTAGCACAGTTCCAAAAATGGCAACCATCAAAGGATAAAATAGATCCTGAAGTAATCCACCTTGAAGGCTTTCAATGGCAGCGACGATTAGCTTAGTTTGTTCCAAGAACTTCCCTTTTTCAATTTAACGGCGCTGTCACCCGCGTTGTATGCGGTGAACAAATTGCGGTAAAGTGGAGCGACAGCGACACCGCAATTTGGGCAGCGGGTACAACGTCGGGTGGACAGCCTT
>JAVCKV010322244.1:0-13960 GCA_032274145.1 Herpochondria borealis
ACCAGGCTGGGGGATATATCTCTCGCTACGGGGGATCTTCCCCTCGATAAACGCGATGGTTTACATTGGGAGGACGGCCACGCGCCGGTTCCAATAACGCTCCAAGGCCCAGGAATGGACCAGGGCTCACACAAGCTCGATGCTGACCAGAGGTTCCAGGCATATCACTGCGCTTATTCAAGGCACAGATTATCCGGACGGGCCCCTTTCTGAGGTTTTGCATATCACTTTAATCTGGTGTCTCTCTCAGGTAAAATATGCTGCGGAAGAACAGGCCCCAATAATGGCGCCTGGTGACCAAAAAGGAAGTTCTCTGGGAGACAAAGTAGACTTCAGTCTTCCGAAAGACCCATCCATGCCTTCATGTGTCATAAAGCGCCTTGAGAAGTACGAGTCGGTGTTCGATGGGAAGCTTTGTAAAATTAATCATTTAAAGCACTTCATTTATTTGAAGACTATGACGCTTCCAGTTTGCATGTAGCCATAAAAATGCCGGCCTGGACAAGCCCGAGATTATCTGAGAGAAAATTTTGTACCAGCTAGTGGTTGGTGTGATCGAGCCAGCCCAGACGGAATGGGAAAGTGCCTTGTTGTTGTCGCCCAAAAAGCGCGGACCGAAGCGGTTCTTTATTGACTTCAAACGCCTCAATTATGCGACTATCCTGAAACCTACCATCTGAACACATGGAAAACTGCACTGACAGCCGAAGTAATGGAACCATTTTTGCCATGTTGGATTTACCGTAGGGTTACTGTACATTGCCTATTTCGCAAGAGGAAATGTAGAAGACAATTTTCACCAGCTACATTGGAACAAGCTACTTAGTCCCATTCACTTCTCGTTGCGAAATGTATCATCAACCATTCAGTGTGTACCTGAAATATTTCCCTCCGGATTCCGGTGGAAAATGTGTTTAATGTATATAAAGGACGTACTTGTGTTCTGTAATTCCCATGCGGAGCACTTGGAGCATCTGGCTCACATCTTGTCTCTGTTGCAAGCTGTCAGTATAAAGAAATTGAAGACGCTCTTTTTCTTCGATGAAGAGTTAGATTGACACTGCCATCGGATCCAGCCAGATACCCTCAGCTTGTACGATAAACCCAAGGCGACAAAAGCGATTAAGTGCGCCTTATTCCCCAGAATTCAACACAGATGAAGATCTTGTTCTAAGCGTGCACTTTCTATCGTTGCTACTTGAAATTATAATCGAAGATGGGCACCCTACTCAGTGAAATGCTTAAGAAGGAGAGCGAAATGAACTTTGACGAGCCAAATTTATCGACAACTAAGAAAGAGGCAGAATTTGAGAATATGCCCATTTGCGCCGATCAAGGCCCCGGTTTTTGCGCTCCCAGTTCGTAGCCATGCTAAAATTAGTTGTTGAGATTCTATTTATTACGCATTCAACTTAGTAGTCCGTCAGTAGAAAAAAAGAGGATGACCAGTGTACTATCACACACACCAACTAAGGAAGATGTGTTCAAGAATAGTGCTACGAGAGCAATGTACTTCGATTAGGAAGCAGGTGATCCCGTGAAAGGGGTCTTGTGGGCTTTCAAGGACTGTACCGACTAGAGGTACGGGGACAAAGATACGTTCTAAGGATATCTAGCGGACTGTAGAGGTCTAAAGAGAGCTCAGGCCGCTCTGTATGGTAGCACGGTAGACAGCATACTCCCTGGTGCTGGGACGGGGGCGGTAGGGCAGTGGTAGAGGGAGGGGTGGTCTCGTCCGCTGGCGCTCGAGGGCAAAGAGGGAGACGAACTCAATGGCGTCTGAGACGGGGACAGGGTATGCAACGCGGCGCATAGCTCGCGTCAGAGTAATAGGGACGAAGGGGGGCGTCGCTCTCACTGGCGACGGTTGAACAGCACAGAACACAACGCACGGCGCGTTGTGAGACGGAGGGAGGGGTGCGGAACACAGCACTATAGCTCGCGAATCGCAGAAGGGGGAGAGAGGAGTGTTCGTCACTCTCTGGCGACAGGACGTGGACGGGGGAGAAACACTGACTGGCGTCTGGGACCGGGGTATAACGCCCTCACTGGCGTCAGGTACAGAAGAGACGGGGTAATACCGGGACGCGGCGGTACAGCTCGCCCAGGGAGCCATACCAAGGAGAAGGGGACAGTCGCGCTCCGGGCGATTGTGACGAGGGACTGAGGAACGAGTATACAACGCGCGCTCGCGTGTTGAGACGGTCCAAGGCCCGATTTTGCACCTTACTACACACAACAGGGGGCGGAAGACGGCTGTAGGGGTAGACCTGGGACGCGACGCTACAAATCGCGCAGATAAAGCTCCAGAGAAGATTGTTTTTATTCAGACGGTCGCGATGAGACGCGAAAACGCGCTTATATACTAAAACGTGAGAAGAGCACACGTGTAGCCTGACCGACTGTACTATGGATAGAGCAAAACTAATATAGTAGGGGTATATAAGAAGACGTTATTATAATGCCTTCCATACCGCAATGTACCTTAGCCAGTTACTGTGTAGCAAGGTATTAGTCAATAGAAGGGCTAATATTAATTAGCCCCAGGGATTAGACTACGGAAATAGTCTGCCGTAGCGGAATTAAATCCCTTAAATACATTAATCCGCTTTAGCTACCTGGCCGTGTAAACAGCAGCAGTCAGGTAGGCTTTATTATACTACAACTAGTCAGACTAGGCAACCGTTGGAGAATTCCCAGAAACTCTCTCGAAGGAGGACCGGAATAAATAGGGGAAGGAGCGTGAATTCTTCGCGGTCTTGTGGGTATTCTTGAACTTTCTTCTTTAGCTAGACTTCAGCGACGGCAAGGTGCGCATAGATCACGCCGCTTTAAAGTGGATTATCTTCAAATTAATCCGTTCGGGCGACTCAGGCATTCGCGGTTCCGACTCATTTTGATCCACTGCATGATCAAAATCCGGAAAAACCACCATCCAAAGTTGTGAGCAAGAAGATATATCGTGGTGCAACACGTTACGATTTATGGCCTTACCACCACTTCAGATATTGTTACAGACACACGTTTTAATATTCATAAAAGTAGGTTTTGTATGCTTCTGGAGGAATCTGTTTTTCAGACCCACTCAGCGGGCATGATTTTGCATAAATCGTGGTTACTGAGCATTATTTTTAAACCGCGTTCCGGGATCCCTGCTCCTTTTTCCGTCATACACCTGCGGAGTGCAACTCACCTATAAAAATCGTGGTTTGTGACATGAATTCAAAGATTTATGCTAAGGAAGCTACTTCTACGGAAGATTAGATTTTTCTAAACAGGAAAAATAGATCTTACCATAGCAGTATAGCTAAATAACGGAAATTGTGCTCTTTTCCACGAAAACATTGTGCTTTGGAGTTCGAGATTGATGGCTCCGCCCATTCAAGTTTTCGTTCAGTTTCATTTTACTAATTCCCAACTCCTGTGGTTTAGTAGAACAGTTCTAGCTATGTATAAAATTAAGTCCTAAAACCTGGGGTTTTGGCTGTTTTGTATGAAAAAACTAGAGTCTGTGTGAGTACCCTCTAATGTATTGTAGAGGATAGTTTTGATAGCTCGAAAGCTAGTAGAAAAAGACTGAGGAGTCGTTGAAACAGGGTTATAAAGCCTGTAGGACAGCTTTTTCGGGTGGTAGAAGAGGGCAGTAGCAAAGGAGCTGATGGCAGGGACGTGCACGATTGGCGCGAGAAAGGGACGCAGGGAAGGGGCGCGAACGACGGTCGCTAAAGGGGAACGAGTGTAGCACGATGGGCTCTAGAAGGACGTGGTGGAAACCGACGATTCTAGAAGGGCGAGGTGGAGAACGACGGTCTCTGAACGGTAACGCGGGAGTCACCAGAGAAAACTTACTAAATGATCTGGGAAAGGATAAAAGGCGGTTCAACGGACGCACGGCATTTCAGCTCACGGAACTAAGATAGGAAGGTCAGTTTCTTTATGTGCGCTCGCGTGGTGAGACACAGCGCAGCATATATAGAAAAATACATAAAACACACGTGTCTCAGGACTACCTTGGCGTACACTATATAGTGCATATATGTGGTGGTAATGTGCCACATGTATTGTACCCATATACTATTAATTGAGAAATGAAGAAAACTCATTCTACTACTTACAGAACGTTGTGGGAAGCTCAGGTTAATTGTTTTCTCCGGGCGCGCGCACACTCTTCCATAATTTTATTGCGTGTGGAGAATTAAGCTACCAGCTCGCTTCTTCATCGCCGCCTTCAACAGCGTCGGAGACTTGGTTCCCCATGCTGTATCTTCCTCATCCGTGTTAGGGGGGAGAAATTTTGAAGTGGATCGTTATTTGCGCGCGCACGTATTGTAAGAAAAGGAGGGGTGATATTCCTGGGTCTCCGGCATCGCGAGCTTAAGATAATTTAGCGAGACGGTGAAGGTTGGTTATGAATTTTTCGCTCTATTCGAGGTACGTGAAACGTTTGTAACGGACGCGAGGTACGTTCCAGTGGCATGGAGGATTGCTGCGGTGAGCGGAAGGTCACCCCAGACGCTGGAACCAGCGATTCATGCCAGCGCCAGGAGAGGATTTGTACCGTTGTTACTCGAAGGGCTGGGAATGCGAGGTCCGTAGAAAAAATCGGGAGGGATAGTGACACTGACTTCAAAAATGTGGCTAAGTCGTTATTTGCAGAGATTAGATTGAATGTTGAACATGATGGTGAGGCTCGCGCCGAGAACATTACCTGTCCGGAGGTGGAATTGGCATCTATGTTGGTCGGTGAGGCGAGTGAAACAGGCGACGCGGCCAGTGCGATGAAACAGGCGGAGGAGTTTATGATGAGTTGATTCTTCTGCCGCAAGCGAAGCGGCATTCAAGAAGGTCGTGATACACGGGTTGAAAGAAAGTTAAAGGAGCCCCGCACGGCCAGGGTAATTCTAAATGAATCTCTAATTTTTTAATTGGGGGTGGCGTGCGCCAAAAACAATGCCCAGTGCCGCAAAAAGCACTCAGAGTTACGATTTGTACCGAACAAACTTATTTCGTACACACGCGCCTTAAAGTACTGTTAAATTTTGATTACTTTTTCGTTCCATTTCACTTTAATTGTAACCAACTGTTTATATTTTTATTATTTTCCATCGTTCATAGACAGGAACTGTCACGATTGAAAACTATTAAATTCATTACAAATTGGTTGCACTGCAAATGTTTTTCTTTCTGCTTTAAGTTTAATTTTATATTTCCTTCAACAACAGTTAGTGTTAATTCACTACCAGCATATCACAAAAACACACGCGCACGTGAAGAATTTAATTCCCGAATTTGCAGGTTTTCCACATCACTGAGTGTGTAACTCGCGACATTTTCATCTCGCATCTCCCGCACAGCGGAAGCACTTAATAAATGTCCCCAGGCTCTAAATATGCAATAATTAAACCCACCCTTCTCTTTGCTTTGACTGAGGGATCAGTCCTTCGTTCCAGCTTGAAACGGGTGAAAATTCATACGCAGCGCTGTCTCATGCTATCAATCCGCACGCAATTTGTTTGAACTATTGATAAGATCGTATATTTTCAAGACAGTTTCTTTTACGTTGTTAATACTGTTAAATTACGAAAGCTAAGTTACTCCCGCCTCAACCTTCTTGCGTCACGCAGCTTTATCGCCGCCCGTACTGCCGTAATCTCCATCGAAATACGGTAATTTCAATGTAAGTTTAAGAGGCTCTGGTTTTTAAGGTCTACGAAGAAACCTCTATCACGTTCCTCTACGCACGCACGAAGCGCATATTCCATCTTCTGTTTTTTCTGCAGCCGATCTGCGCGGATCCAGCTGGCTATTCGCAGTATAGGCTCTGTCTTGAACGGACCTCGGACCCTTCATACTTGTGAGACGTCCGTGCGGCTGTCGTCCAATCCTGTTCTGGCACTATCGACCGGGCTCATATTCGGTGCATTATTCCGATAGGCGGAGACCACGCAGGAAGCCAACGAAACGGCCGCGGAACCCCGCCACTAAGTCATATCAAGGCATTTAGTACCCGGAACAGTGGGCTGGCCTACATGACACACACTGTTGTGCTTCGTTCAGTATGTGTGCCTGCAGTGTATGTATGGCTGTAATTTGCTGTAATGCGCATTTCTGACCACTTGTATCTTTATCATGGGAGTGTGGGTGTGTTTGTATGTGAGAGCTGCGCTATCCGTTACAAAGCCTTGGAGGTTTTATATATGGCAAGACGAGCGCACGTTGCGCGCTCTTTTGAGCGAGCTTGATTGCTACACTAGTTATTGGCCCATGTTTTCCTCTGGCTGTATTTCCGCCTTATTACATGTATATTCGGGTTCAGAATTTCCTAAGACGTTTTTAAACTGAGTGAAGGAAAAGTACAGATGGGCAATAAAGTTATGGACATCAAGCTGTTAGCCATTAGCAGTCCGTTCCCAGTACATATTTCAATTTATTGAGTGCCCTTCCTTTTCCAGTTTTCCTTCCCTTCCGTTATCCAAAGCGGGTTCAAGCGCGATGCGAAACTGCAGCGAAAGAAACGCGGGGCGCCCGAAGCGTCCGACAACTCGTGTATCGATCCTTTACAGCCTGCGTCTTACCGAACGACCACGTGGCTCTACGAAGCTCTTCCATTGTTTTACGTTTCCTGCAAGGTACCGTTGCGTACTAAAATTCAATGGAATTCGCGGCTTTTTCGGTGCCTTTCCACTAGGCGCCCGCGTTGGAAGGTCAGTCTTCCAATGTTTTCGGCATTCTTCAATGTTCCGTAGAGATTGTTCATTTTCCTATGTCGACGTGCGTCTGTTGTAGGCGGTGGAGTGAAGCAAACGATAGTCTGAGGTCTGCAGGCTCCGTTATGCCGTCTGGAATACCACGCGAATGGTATAAAACAATCATTGCAGTTTTGGTTTAGCGGTGGAACCGCGGCGGGACCTGAAAAATTGTACCACTGGTTAATTACGAAGTACGGGGTTTGCTCAGTCCCTGGGTACCTTTGCTCGCGCGATAGCCCAACGCCGTCCTCAAAATGGGATTAATTCGGTTTTTTCTCTTACCTTAGCCGTTTAAACGGTCGCTCGTAATATCTGTCTTCGTCGCGCGGACGACGGCCCAAGACTCCACAGGAATTCTCGCGCGACAGATCTGCATGACTAGGGGACTCTGCTTTTTCTTTGCCTCGCGCGCTTTGCTCGCTGCTGACGGATGTCGTGTTCGCGTGACACACGGGGATTTTCTGTGTTTCTATGCTCCTCGCGGATCCCGTAGCGGGAACGTGTCGGTACTGGAAGAGAATTCCATCGAGTGGGCATTCGTAATCGATTGAGCTATCGGGGGTGTCCAAAAAGACTCATAAGCCTCCAGGTCAGGGTACCAGGAGTGTGGCGTGGTAGCTCACTCTTTTCGCTCGAAAAAAGAGGTAAAGTGGTGGAGCTGAAAACGGGGGATATGAAGACGTGAAATGGGACGGCGTAAAAACGTGGCTGGACTGTTTTTCCTTTAACCGTTGTGTACGTACAAATCAGATGCGCTGAAAACCACCTCAAAACAGAAGAAAGGAAGGTAATGAAAGGAGAAAGGAAGAGGGGAGACAGTAAAAGGATGTACTTGGCGATATATCGCTGCTAACTTCTTTATTTTTCACTTCTTTTTCGGGTCCGCAACCCCAGCGCGGCCAAGACCGCTCATATAGCGCCTGGGACAGCGCCCAAGTAGAAATTGATGGACTAAAACAACCCATGGAAAAATCCTAAAACTAACCATGCCGAGTACCTCTGTTCCGTGCAGTGCCCTTCCGTAGTGAAAATGTCCTTAACCAGGTTACCTTTCATACGTCAAGAATCTATACCCGTAGGCACAAGGTACGGTAGCACCAAATAGTGAGCAAAAACTCAGCATGACCAACCAGCAGTCTTGGAATCCTCGCGTGGCGGAGTAGCAGAGTGGTGGGTCACTCATGGATCACTGTATAATGCTATTAATCGTACTATCGAGAGGCGATGTCGCGAAGTGATGTAGAAATTTCGTGTCCTGTGCGTGACGCTTACGTGTAGGAGTCACCGCCGTCCGGTGCGCGTGCCCATTTACGCTGCCGTCTTTCCACGCTCACCCGTCCTGAGGCTCTAAATTCGAGCCTAACCGTCTGATCTCGACGGTATGTCCCCACTTTGGACAGACGCCTCAAGGCGCCCGGTTGTGGGTCGGCAGCAGCGTGCATACGTATGATCCACCATGGATCCTCATCGACTGGTCAGGCTGTTAGCTAGCACAACGAGTAGAAAAGGCGCCTAAGGCGTCTGAAGTGTTTGCAGGTGCAGCTGTTCGCAGTATGTATCGATCCGATCCGATAAAAGCGACGTCCTGCCCAGTCTGTCCAGAAGTCCCACGCATTCTTCATTCGAAACAGGGACGGAAGGGGTGGGGGTGTTTGGTGGATACGATTGAAACTGGCTCCTGGAGGGGCCTGTTTCTGCTTCCCTTTTGTTCTTCATTAATACAGCGCGGTATCTTGCGGACCGATGGAGAGGCGCTGAAGGATCCTTGCTTCCCGCCGGTTTGCCTTCGCTGTATCTCTGCTTCTTTAACCCACCTCCTTGTAGTGGTGCCTGCGTCGCGCCAAAAGTTGCCATACATGCCGTTGGCCGTAGTTCACGCGTGCCACATCCCCATCATCGCCTTTCTCCATTAGTTCCTCTTCCTAGTCCTTTTAAAAATTATTGGGTTTGCCCATTGCAACCAGCCGCAGAGGGCGCATGTACAGTAATAATATTGGAGCCCTTTGCGTGGTTTTTCACAGCGATACCCAGGCAAGGGAGAAAGAGGAGCTTCAATACGACTCGGTTGTCTTCATCGGAAGTTATAGCATACTCCTCGACCCGTGGCGCCACACAGAATTCGTGACGCCAATCGGCCGGTCCGTCAAATGATCGCGCAGAAGCCGCATAACTTTGCTCTCCTTCAAATTCTTACAAGAAGTGGCGCTTCTGGCGCCTCTTTGTTGACTTCATCTTTCTTGATCTAATGGGGGCAAGGAAGACGTGGTTCGTATAATTTTCAAAGCCATAGGCGCAACGCCGCACTGAGCGGCAGGCGTTCATCAGGTTTCGAGGGCGCCTGTTCTGCAGTGTTTGGTCGCGAAGTGCAGGCGTCGTAGTACTGGCGAAAGTTCTGTTAAGTGAAAGAAAGAGCGGGTGGCTACAGTACTGCCCGGTGATCTTGAGCGCCGAGTCGGAAACGTGTATATGACGCTCGGCGATTCTCGTAGCATTGTGGCCTTGAGTGAAAGATACGCCGAAGTTTTCTCTCGTAGTACGAGCGATGTGGCGGAATCCGCAGGTGGATCGGGGAGAGGTGGCGAAGGCACCTCCATCACCTCTTAATCTTCTTTCGCGTAGATTAGAGAGCCCGCATTCAGGTTATCAGAGAGGGTGAGAAAATGCGCCGAAGGCGTCTCGCGTAACCGGGCCAAGCTTCCCGTTTTTTGTTTTGCACTCGTTCTGCAATTACAGTGGAACTTTCAACCCAAAACATCTTCCTGAGGTCGTACAGACCCATTTTTTGTCCGTAGCTCATGTATTACCCCAATAGGTGGGTCTTCACATCCAATTTTTGGTTCACATTTCTGCGGTTACCGAATTTCATTCCAACTTCAGTGACTACCGTGACGACTGCTTGATGCGGGAACCTGTAATGTACAGTTTCGAATAGTCACTGCACAAATGGCTGTACTAGAACCCCTGCAAAGGCACAGTCGATTTAAAAAGGGGTGATGGAAAAGACGGGCGTACTGCGCTGTGTCCCGTACAGTACGCCCCGGATGTGTACAGGCGGAGCACACTGACGGACTGTGACCAGCTATGATGGTGTAGGATCGCAAGAATTTGAACTACTGTGATGAGCGGGTTTTTCAACCGCAGTGTATGACTGGACTGTTTGTGTTTGTATGTAAGTTAGCGGTTTTTATACAGGATAAGGCCCTGGATTGTAATATATAGCAGGAATGCCACAAGCTGCGCACCTGCGGGCTAGCGTGCGTTCTACACGAGTGATTGGTCCAGTTTTCCACTTGATTGATCCCAGCCTGATTCCTAATCTCGTCGGTTCGGGAAGTACGTAAGACGTCGCTGACCAGAGTTCCCGGCAAGTAGAAAGGAAAAGTTTGTTTCCAGCACCAATTTGAGAGCTATCAGCTTTCTTTTACATGAGTGTGTGTGCTTTCATTTCTCTTTCTAGCCTCCCTTTCCTTTCCATTCCGAAGCAGGTGGCGAGCACACCAAGAAATCAAAGCGGACGCAACGCAGAGCGCCACCAAGCGCTCGGCCAAACGTGTCACGCTCCTTCAAAGTTAGCTTCCGACTGCCCCAATACGTAGCTCTAACACGCCCTTTACCTTTTTTAATGCGGGTCCCGAGCTACCGGCGCGTACTAAATCTGTCACGCATCCTGTCATGATTTTCATTCTCCGTCACGCTCCGTCACGCCTTTCACTCATCGTCTCTCCTCGCGTGAGGAGTAGCCGGGGTCCCTGACTGTTGCAGTCGCGCCTTCTTCACGACGTTCTATGTGCATCATATTCAACGATTCTATCGGTGGATGCTCTGCCTGGGGGTTCCCGCCTAGAAGTGCGACGTACGGATCCAAAGGATCACTTCTATCGCCCTTTATCACAGTTATAACTTCGTCAAATCATAAAATCACCACTCTGTCACATTGTCACATCATCATGTCATCGTTTCATCACATTATAACATCATCATATCAGCGCGTCATAAAATTAGCACGTCGTCACATCAGAAATCCATCACGTCATTTTGTCAATTGTGTCGATCGTGTCGTTGTTTCATTGTTTTTTATCGAATTTTCACATTTTCGCATTTTCGCATTGTCGCGTGATTTTATTATTTCATTATTTTGGTATGTCATTACGTTATGATATCGTTTTTTCGGTATTTTATTATGACATCATGCCGCGCCGAAGGCGTGACGTAAACATCACCACTGAAAATCCCCAGAGTCACGGGAAGTTGCGCCAGGCGAGCGCGAATATAGGAGCAGGTGGTTGGTAGCTGTCATTGTGACGAGAGAGAAAAGAGCTGTTGTGAACAGCTGTACGGCACAGTTTTGTCGGTCTGGCCAGTTGTGAACGCAGGATGTCTAACTGTGAGGCGCAATGTGGTAAGTATTTTTTTTGTGTACGCGATCGGGACGCAGTATCAGCGGGGTAAATAAACGGCAAAGAAGTTTCACGAGTTTTTACGGGGCGTTTAGCCAAGAGGGCACAATAGTAATGGTAGTGGAAGAGCGATTCGTTCCTCGAAGGGCGACGGGTATTGGCACGTATAATTAGGTAGGAAGGGGTTGCAACTCGTTTGCGTCGGCCAATTTTGTAGGGCGGACTGTGTGGTGGTAACTCGCACATACAGGCGTGACGTAACATATCAGCGAGGTCGCACGTGGGATAGAACCTGGTTGAAAAAATGGTGATGTGGTGCTAAAAGTCACCCGGCGTGCGTGGAGGAATAAGTGGAAAAGCGGAGCGGGCATTCTTAATTCGCGCCTGTAGGCGCGACAAGGTTAGGGCGCAGGCAGGTAAAATCTTGATGACAGTCGCGCTCGTGCCGGAAGGGCCTGAGCGTGTTTTATACCGGCGTGAAGTGAGAGTCATCAACAGGCGTTTCTGAAACCTTCGGTATTCGATAGCTTATAGCTTCCTAGCTTTTGGCAGGTGGTTCTGGCGTCGGTGGAGCTACGGGTCGTGTCGTCAGTTTAGTTTTCGCGCCAAGAAGCGCAAGATTACCAGACGGTGCGAGTTGTTCATATTTTGCAGTGGTTTAGTAACGCGGACGCGCCGATCTCATTGCGTGCGGGGATGAGCAATTGGTGCTTTCGGGAGAGAGCGGGTTCGGCAAGTTGGAGCTAAAGAATTGTTCGTGCCGCTTATTTTGGCTATTTGCGCTGGACGGGCCGTCCGACGGTGAGTCGATTTTAAAAGCGCGAAGTAGCCGTGCAGCACGTGCAGCACAACGCAGGCGTTTCATTCGATGGTTTAGTGGCAACGGTGTCGCTGTAGGGTACGTCTGTGTGTGTTTTCGAATCAGTAGGAATTTTAGTGCCGCTAGGCGCAACGGAGACGACGCTCCGAGGACTTGTTAAGCGTAGTTCTTGTATGCCGTAGAGTTAGTCGCACGGAGTGGGAAGGAAGCATCATATGTCCCTCTGTAGGTTCCAAAGGATGAAATATCAAGCGATAGTTTGGTCGAGAAGAAGAGAGATGGTACGAAAGTGCTGAAATTCGCGTCCGGGCGGGTCTGGATGGTTTTGCACTCGACATGCTAGGCCATGGTCACGTGTCAATTTGAGCGAAAAATGTACGGAATCCGCCCAAATTTAAAGGGCTGGCCTAGAAAGCCTGGCCCGTGGTGTAAACCTATCCGCCGTCACTTGCAGCTCATCTTACATGCCATTATTTTTTCGCGCCGGAGTTACACTTAGCGCCTTTCGGCGCGAATCTCAATCTGTTACGGTCGCGCGTGCCCATACCAACCAATCTGACCGGTTTCTCTTTGCCTCGGTCCTTCCTTCTCGAAAAACCCAAGGGGCTTCGGCGACTGTGCTCAACATCCGGACACCTCCGCATCTCCATGAAAACTTTCTCAGGCCTTTATTAATGGAGATAAAGTCGCGTCTTAGGAACGACTGCCACTCTTCAGGCAGCGTAATTCACCACGCCCCACAGCGCCGTGCGAAAAATACGGGGCCACAGTTTCATCTCGCACCAACCAGAAGAGTAACGCGCCTGTACCTTACATTATGTGCGTTTTTGGAGTGACTACTGAAAATAAAGGGTAGAAAAGACGATGAGAAACGTCGCGCCTCGAGGTTCGACTTACGGTGCGACCCCATCGTTCTCGCCAAAAACCTAGCACAACCCAATGCATGCGAAATACATTCTTCGTCATGTCAATATTATTCCACCAGGCCAGGCATAGTTGTGCGTTCCCATCGGAAAAGCGATTTTTGTTAATCTCATACGCCGGTAAATTTCTTTCTTGCTGCGTTAGGGCCAAATTAGTACGTCGCTAGGAAGTCTGCCGACGCGCGGCGGAAAGGCGAGCAAAGAAATGCCAGACAATATCTTCACTAAAATATTCACAAGGGACTCATAAAGCGTTTTATCCATCCCAATACAACTTGAACTCATTTCAACCATCTTCAAATGTCCAATGATAAAATATTCGCTTGAAGTACCAAGATTCTCCTTCCAGTTTTTCTTCAATATGGCGCGCCGTCGCCGAAAGTTCGGTATTGAAAATTTTGAACTAAAATTGGCGTATGAGCGGGTGTACCAGTGATGTTTTTCTTTTTGAAGCCTTTCATAAAATCTCCGCGATGCAAAAAGGCAGGGTTTTCGTCCTCAATGACTTAGAGGACGCGTAACGCGTCGCTGACCTGGTGGGACAACTCACCCCTCTGTTTGGAACCTTCTTTGGTGTTTAGATAGGCTGCGTAATTCAACGTTTGCTTCTTTACCCGTATAATTCGCTTTTCTAAGTACGCCTTAGTCCTGCTTGAAAGTCGCTTTCGAATTTCCAATGGTCACGCAAAAAAGTGCCACATTATCCAAAAGATCTAGCGTCGTTTCCGTATTAACTTTATAACGAATTTTTTGTTTGATAGTGAATTCGGGCGTAGGGCGCGAGAGGACAATACTAAATGGTTTCGTCTGGACGGATCTTTGGATGGATGTTTTGTACGTATATCACAACAATCTGTCATACTCACACCAATCCGAAGGATTGTGGTGAGTATGCAGTCCGTATCTTGTTGCTGAAGGAGTACCACGCCGATTTTGTAGCTTCTGGAATCTTAATCGATCGTTAAGGACAACCAAGAACCGGAAGAGCCAGGATGAGAGGATTTTCAAAGCCTCCTTCAACTTCTCGAAAGCTTCAAGCTTCTCTAACATTCTTTCTGGCGGTTCTTCCCA
>JAVCKV010322466.1:339-36058 GCA_032274145.1 Herpochondria borealis
ATGTAAAGTTGCACTTGGAGTTCAACAGTAAGAAAAAGTTTACTACGGCTGAAGAATTCAATCTACAATTCACACTAGTCTACAACAGTTACTACTACAAAAGCTTTCCCTGCTCCTTTAGCAACATATTTTACAGCTTTTCCACATTTGCCAGCAGCTCCCCATACTTTTTTGAACATATCAGCTTTCGCAGATTTATCTAATTTTTCATATGCTGCATATGCAAGACCTGCTGGAATTTTAGCCCCTTTTGACAAGTAAAGCATATATTTAGGCACGCTCTTTAAATTTTTCATTTTCTGCGCAATTTGATTTCTGGCCTGAGTTCTATTGATTTTTCCGGCCTTTAGATCAGCTTTTAATTTTTTAACTAATTTTCCCCAATCATCATTGTATCCCATTTTATGCAGATTTGTATGATCTTTGTCATTCAAAAAGATGCCATAACAGCTCTTGTCTATATCAACATCTAATTTCTTGAAAAACTCCCTATCCTGTTGAGGTAAAACATGGTGCCAATGCGTAGACATCC
This sequence comes from Herpochondria borealis, assembly GCA_032274145.1. NCBI lineage: Eukaryota > Rhodophyta > Florideophyceae > Ceramiales > Ceramiaceae > Herpochondria > Herpochondria borealis. The sequence goes on from JAVCKV010322466.1 coordinate 872, forward strand.
CCAAATAATCCCAACAATTCACCGGATCACCCCCGCAGAAGCCATAGACGTTCAGTCCGCCGTCTTCCTTGATCGGGTCACGGTTGATCCAGCGTCCGTTGGCAGCGTCATACCATCTGTAGCCGTAGTAGTATAGTCCAGTGATAGCGTCTACAGGTTTGGTGCTAAAGCGGTAACTAAAGTCAGCTGCCTTAGTTCCTGTCATCAGGTTGATCGAGCCGAACGGATCATATTCATAGTGAGCTACGATGACTCCGCTTGCGTCTAGGTATTCGGTAACATTCCCGTTGCCATCATATTGCGGATAGTAGTTGTCCGTAGCACCTCCCGTGATCTGATTTTCGACAAGCAGTCCGCCGATTCCCCCAGCTCCCTGCTCGGTCCCTGAAACATCGAGTCCCCAAGTTCTGGTGACAGCCAATTCCCATGTCGTGGAAACTTTCTTGTATTCGGCGATCACGTTCCACCCGTTATAGAGGAACTGACGTGTTTCAGTAGGAGTCAAACGCTCGATTCTTCTGCTGAAGGCGTCGTAGCGGTAGCTTACTAGCTCAACATCGCTTAGGTCTGTGACTTTGATGAGGCGATCTTCGGCATCGAAGATGTATTTTTGAGTCGCTGTTTGCGTTGTGTTGCCGTCTTCGTCGTGATTCTTACTCTCAGTTGTTGGGTTACCTCCTGCTCCGCTTGGAGTGATGGTGATGCTATTGTATTGATTGAGGGCGTTGGATACGTAGTTTTGGGTTCCTGCGTTATTGGTGATGCTGGTGAAGTTTCCAATGGTATCGAAGTTGAAGCTTCTGGTCAGTGCGGCTACAAGTGCTGGTGTGTCGCTAGTGGCGTTTGCTGAGGCTAGTTCTCCTCGGTTGGTGTAGGTGTAGTCCCAGGTGAGAGTGGAGTTGGCTAGGCCGTTGTCGGTGATAGCTTTGCCGCTGAGGATGTTCTTGGTGCGTTGGCCTATGCTGTTGACGGTGTAGGCGAACTTACTGATGGTTTCCGTTCCGTTGACCGCAGTTGTGTTTGTACTGTTGGTCTTGCTGAGTAGCACGCCTCGGTTGGCTTCATATTGATTAGCTACTTTATGGATCGGTGAGGTGAGCTCATCGATGAGGTTACGGCTGTTAGGGTTATAGTTGTAGCCGAAGCTTTTGCTAAGGATGGTGTCTGTGATGCTGGTCAGGCGGCCTTCGGCTCCGTAGCCATAGCTGAGTGTGTAGTCGAAGCCTGTTGGTGTGGCAATTCCTGTGTTTGGGACATTAATTCCACTAACTCTTAATAGATTATCATAATTTGTATTGAGAGTTTTATCATAAGTGGTGCTGCCTGCTGCTATGTAGTCACTTGAAAGATTATTGCTGAAATCTCCATCACGGACACGCTCGGATGTTGGTAGGAGGGTGTTCGGATCGAAGCTATATTTAGTGACGCGTGTTGGCAATCCAACGTTGGTTCCTTGAATGCTGTGAGTCTTTCGCCCGAGTCGATCATAAACATTCTTAATGTCTTTGGTGATTGAGTCGTTATAGCCGGTGAAAAAGTGCTCTCCAAATGCGTTATAGCTGTAGCTGTTTTGAATCCTGTTGCCAGATGAGTTGAGGCGAGCCAGTGATTTACTTAGAGTTCTTCCTGCGGTGTCGTAAGTGTAGTCTACGCCTTTATTGTCGGCATAACGCTTGTTGAGAAGAAGGCCTGTGGCTACTTCATAATTCCATGTGGTGGCTGCTCCACTTGTCGCTGGATTGAGTGGGTAGCTTGGTTGGGATTTCCATGTGTGAAGCTTGGTTAGCTGATTGTAGACGTCATATTCGTAGCTGCGTGGATGCATCTGGCTTCCCCATTGACTTTCTACATTACCTAGGATGGTGTAGGTGATGTGTTGGGTGGTGCCATCTGGAAGTGTGACTTGGGAAACTGCTCCTGCTCCTATGCTTGCATTTGGGTTATAGGCGTATGATATGGTGTCGCCATTGGCGTTACTCATGGAAGCTACTAGCGTTCTATTAGGCTGATAGGAGATAGTTGAGTATGCACTGTGACGAGGGTTTTTAGATCTACGGACGCGGCCGAGAGGATCGTAATCTACTAAAGCGAGATTGGTTTCACCAGGTGTCTTGGTGGTTTCAAGGCGACCGTGGTATGCTGTAGCGATGCTTGAGCTTACGATGTCTGAGCTATTTGAGATAATCTGAGTGATACCTGTGTTGCGGTTTAGTGTTGCTAAGCCTGTGCTGATGTTTCCTGCAATGTCTGTGTTTTCAGCAAGGGCGATGTCTAGTCCTGAGAAGCCTGAAGCCTTGGTGCGAGAAGTGCCAATAAGCTTTCGCGTAGCAACGCCGTGCTCTGGGTAAACGTAAGTTTTATTAAATGTCCAAACGCCGGTAGCATCTTTTTCAAAGCCTGACTCGATGTCGATCAGACGATCTGCTGAGGCTGTAGTGAGGCTATTGTTATCAATACTGATACCTTGGCGAATAGGGATTCCGATGCTGTTGTAGGAAATGACGCTGGTTGGAATGTTCGCGGCGGTTGAGCTAGAGCTTATTACTCTGCCTGTACCTGTCTCATAGGTAGTGGTGCTAGTGACGGTGGTTCCATTGAAAGCAGGTGATGTGCAGCTAACTGTCTGGCCTAACATATTTGAGGCACATGTCACTCGACGTGGATTGTTAGAAGAGACGAGTGATTTCTCAACGGTTTGGCCTCCATTGGCATTCACTGAGTAGCTGTAGAAACAATCAACCATGCCTGAACCTATAGAAGACTTGAGTCGACCGTCTAGGAAGTGAGTAGATGTGAGGGTACCTGTGTTAGGTGCTGTGATGGTGCTTATTGTTCCTTCGTGATTGTGTGTGGCTGTTGTTATGTAACCGTCGAAGTCTTTGGCGTAATTGACGCGACCTCGATAGTCACGTTTTTGTTCTGATGTGAGAGTGATGTTACCTGCAGTTACAGTAGTCACACTATCCATCCAGCCGAATGATGACCCGCCTGTGGAGAAGGTGTCTCCTGAGACAGAAGTGTTGATAGCATCTTGAGCTTCGTAATTCCCTGAAGCTGCTATGGCTGAGCGAGTGATATTTGTAACACGGTAGAGATCATCATATGTGTATGTCATGGTGACGCCTAGCTCATCTGTCTCACTTATTTTCTGACGATTTGTCCAGACGCATTCTTTGAGGATGCGTTGCCGGTTTGTGATGGAATCTGTCTCTGTGGTGGCGAGTGCGTAACCATGTGTATCGTATGTCTGGGTGATCTCCACGATGTCTGACCATGTTGGTGTATCGTTGTTAGATCGATCGATGGCAAAGGCTGAGCTTGTTTCGCTACGGAGCATTCCGCGAGTGTCTCGAACTGAGGTGGTTCTGACGCTGTATCCTGCTACTGGATTTCCATTCGAATCTAAGTTCCCAGTAGTAATAACGGTGAGGTCACTGAGTCCACTGCCTTTGACGAAGCTGTAGCTTGTAATAACGTTATCAGCTGTGATGGTTTGCTTGAGTCTTCCTGAGAGAACGGCACTTGCACTTGGGGCATGATATATAGAAGTTGCGCGAAGATTTGCTGAATTTCCGTATGTTGCTGAAGGGCTGCTTGCTAGCTCTCTGATGACAGTGTATTCATTGGTGCTAGCATCAAAGTAGGCTGCTAAGAAGTGGCGTGAAGCTACTGTTCCATTAAGTGTTACGGTTGTTGTTCTAGGACGGAAGTCGCCTAGGTCTAAAGTGTCTTCTGTAACGTGCGGTGTATAATCATAGGTGATGACTTTGCCTACTGGATTGTCTAAATACGCTTCTGTCCTAGTGAGCATATGTCCGGTATTTTCATCATAGGTGTAGCGTCTGGTTATACCTCTTGTGAGTGTATGGCTTTTTATTTTACCATAACTTCCTCGCTTGGCTTCATTGGTGAAGTACTTAACGTCACGCTCTACTGGTGTGCCATGTCTATCTCCTATTTCATAGACTTCTACTTTATCTGGATCTGTGCTCCATGGCTTTCTCTTTCTATTACTGACAGTCTTATAAATTACTCCCTCGGTAGGTATTTCTGTGATATTGACTACTTCTACTCCTCTAGGACGAATGGTATTCATGCTCTTATTAGCACGTGCTCTGACTTCGTTAGAACCTTTCGAATCGATGGCTCTTCTGCTCTGAATAAGGATAGGTGTGGTTCCATCTGCAGCAAAACGAGTTCTTTTCCAGAACTGAGCTCTTGATGGTTCTCCTTTACTAAAGCCTCCGCTTCCTGGGTTCGCTCGAACTATTAGCTTATCATTTTTTCGTGTACTAGGTGTCCATTGATAAACGATTTTCTCACTTCTTGCTCCATGAGTCCTGACCTCTGTTACCGAAGCAATTGACGACATTACATTATTGGATGACCTAGGAGTGCCAACGAAGGTGTATTTACCATTAACCTTAGGAGAAACTACTTGAGTAGGTTCATAGCAATCAATCGTAAAATTATTGGGATTTGTAACATTTATGTCGATCAATCCACCCTCAGTTTTCACTTGAGAGATATGCCCGTTTACGTCTTTGATAATTTCTACGATACCGGATAGTGGTGTGATTCTTCCACTCCGAGATACTAGACGTAGTGCACTTCTAGTAAAACGATCAAACTCAACATAACCACCACCTGCACGATATTTACGTAAGAATTTACAGGCTGTAACAGACACTGTAGGCTGCATATTTTCATCTAGCATTTGTAGCCTTGTTTGAGAATGGATAGATTGCCCCTGAGGATGACCTAAACTTTCTCCTGGGAGAATATCAAAAATAATATCAAAGCCCGATGCTTGTCTGATCTTGAACTGATGATAGATAACATCTCTCTCTGGAGCTGCTTTATGGGGTAATTCCACATAATTAGTACCTGGACTTGATGAACCTGGAACTGCAGTTGCAAACACCGATTTATCCAAACCTAGACTGGTCGGTCTTCCATCAGAAATAACTCTCATGTTCGCCACAGAGGCGAAATCAAGATCTCTGACACTGACTTTATTATGAGCACCTAGATCAGTTCGATAGATCTTGAGATATCCAGAGCCTAAGCCGGGCTCATTTGGCGATAGTAAAAGCGGCTCTCTAAGGTGGTAACTACCTACTTCGGAGCTGTCTTCAGATGATGGACCAATATAATTGTAATTTTTATAGCCATCAGGGCACTCACATACACAGTCACACTCTGGGGTAAGCTGGATATCAGTACAATCGTTACTCGCAGAATCTTCACTACTACTAGTATGAATAATTCCATCCTTTGTATTATATAGAAGGTAATGAATCGTATATTCTTCTTTAGAGCGAGGAGTGTAGATATGCCAGACGCACATCAGAAACTCACCTGGCTTATTTGGATCTGGAACCTTGTAAGTAATCACAACCAAATCGTTATTATTAGCTGAAATACCATTCACATCAAACTCACCCGCAACAGGAGCAACTACTGTAGATGGATTGTTCTCTATGGGATTAACTTTGTATGACCATTCTCCACCAGAAGCATTTGCTGGGTCTACTATCTCAATTGGGATCGGTCCATTCCCTTCGTCTAATAAAAGTACATTTTGATTGGCTGCACCCACATCTAATTCTTTGCCGTTGACCTTGAGGGTGGGTGCCTTCTTATTATTAGGGTCAGGATTGATTGCATGAACAGTCTTAACCTGAAATAAGGTTAGAAGTAATATGGCGAGGAGTTGAAATGATCGTTGTTTCATAATTTATATCGAAATGTGTGTTAATTATCGTTTTGAAATCTTTGTTAAAGCAGCATATGCAGCGTGCTTGAATTTGGTATTGCCGGCGGCTATTTCTTTTAAAGTCGGTAAATCAGATGTTTCAGCTAAATTACCGAGTGCTGCGATACTGGTGAGCTTGGCGCTATCATCAGAATCTGCTGCTTGAATGATAGCTCGTATCACGGGTAGATACTCTGTGAGCTTCATCATTGCTACTGCGTTGATCGCGCTCGTGCGTGTGAGGAGTGATGAATCTTCTCGTCCCGAGATAGTCTCTGCGAGCCAGGGAGCTAGTTCCTCAAATGAGTTTTCGATTCTTGATTTTTCTAAAATTGACTGATGGATATCTACGAGCACTCTGAGTGTTGTGCCTGGTATCGTAGTTTTTTGAACACTTGGATCGGTAATGACACTGGTTAAAGTCTGGATGCCAATATTTACTTTTTCTTCGTTCTTTTCATAATGAGCATAGGATGCTTCACCTCTTTTTGCTAACCAACCAGCTAAATGTTGAACAGCGTAATCTCTAACAACTGAATCTTGGCGTGGATCTGTAATGATACTAATTAATGTATCTGTGTAGCGTTCAGAGCCTATCCCATGAATCCGCATTTGCTCCATAATTTCGTTAACCGTCACATACCAGGTTTCTTTCTGCTTGGCCTGCGGCTTATATTTGAGAAGCTTGAAAAGCTCATCAACTTCCTCTTGCTTTAGTGAACTCTTATCTAAGTTGCGTAAGCTATCAGTACGAACTTCCCAGGGCTGAGTCGTATCTAATAAAGAGCTGAACTTACTCTTGATTTTTCCTTTTTGGTTTTGAGGATCATTATATTGAGAACCAGTCCGTAAGTTACGCTTCTTTGCCTCAGCTTCCAGGGCAGCGTCATTACTCGCCAAGAAGGTATAACCAACTACCGATAAGACGATTGCTAAAATTGAGATAATGAATATGCGTGTGGACATGAGATGGAAATAACTAAGGTTGCGCCACATTTATCTGCGTCCTATACGAACACCATTACGATCATAGAAATCAAGATGATGACAGAAACTACCCGAAATCCCTTCTGGGAAAAGAAATTCTAGATAATAGACGCCATTTACTAAATCGTCTACGTTCAACCATTTAACGGTGCTCCCATCTGTAAACATGACACCAGCACGGAAAATAGTGACTTTGACTTTACCTCCAGCAGGAAGATTAGCGGTAACTAGAGGACTCGTAAGGAGTCTATAGTTGGCAAAATCTTCACTGACTTCATTAGAGAGTAAATCATTTTGTAATGCGTCTGCGATAACGATTACATTGACTGGCTGAATACCTAATATAGGGCCATTCTCATAGAGACGAGCGGCAATGTTAGTTACTCCACTTGATTTAGGGGCGATGCGTAAAAGTAGGTCAGCTCCATTCAATTCACTCGATAGAACGTTCGCTGATTTTCCTCCTTCGAAGTGAAGATCATGATCAACTTGGCTGGCATCTAGCTTGACGTTTACATTTAAATTATTGATTAAATCCTTGGGTGTTGCTGAGAAGTCCGCTTTCTTCACATTCACATTCAGTTGTGCTGTATTACCATTGCTGTGTGTGGCCGTAACTGTGTGTGCTCCATCTGTAGTAAAGGAATAGGTGGCATAGTCTGAATCAGAGGCTAAGTTCACTACGTCTGAGCCAAAAACCTGACATTCAGCAAACGATATGAAATACCTTCCTCTTCTATTTAGCCCTAAATTTGTAATCTTTACTACTTTACCTTGAACGGGAGCATTAAGTGTCCAGGTCTCTGTGGCACCTGAGTGACCGCTGGTCGTATGGAAATCTTTTGAAATCACTGTGTTTCCATTCGTATCAAGGATTGATATCCGATAGTTCGAAAGGTGTTCTGGAATCTCTGCTCTATTCCAGAGCTTGACTCGGTCAATCGTGCGTGTTTCTCCAAGATCTACTTGCCACCAGCTGCCTTGTACATTTTGGGTGAATGTTATACTATAACCACTCCAAAATGGATCAAAATTAGCATCAATTGCTCTCTCTGGAGCACCAAAGAATACTGTTGATGATTGAGTTGCAGTAACTCCTGGGATTCTTGTCCAATCATTTTCACCGAAGTTCAAACTTACAGATTGCCCTGTGCTTGTTCCGTTTGGTTGAGCTATCAATTTAAGGCTATCGCCGCGACGGATGTTTAGTGTTTCGTTATCGAACACGTTGGTGGACTGCCAGGTAATTGCTCCCGATTCTGAAACGCCTTGATCGAAGTCGACATTAAACGATGTAGCTTGATTAGGATCTAAGGTAAAGTCTGCATACCAATGATTACTATCTAATCCAGGGGTAGTATCGATGCCATTGACTTGAGCGAGTGTTCTCACGGTTGCATTACCCTCTAGGAAAGCTGGTGACACCCGAGAAGTAGGACTGTAAGAAGTCACATAGTTAGCTGATAACAAATGACTTTCCACCCAATCTGGTTGACCGTCATTATCTGCATCAACACCATCAGGTTTTAATACTTCAATCGCTTCGATTGCCACATTCCTTCTTGAGTATATATTGTTGACTACAATTTTCACCTGGTGCTGCCCCACCGCTAGATACGGTGTCAAAACACGCATATCTGACTTATAGTTCAAACCGTAAACTAATTCCCCGCTCCAAACACTCATACCATCAATTAGAATCTCTACGGGAACTCTCTCATTAAACTCTAACGAAGAGCCTCGTAATAAAGTTAATAGTCGGAGATTCCAATTCCCTGCTGTAGGAACACTAAAATCCCATTCTAATGAGCCTCTAAAGGAATTTGAAATAAGTCCTTCTCTACCAATATCCCATGACGAATCTGAAGATCGGTAAGTAGCTAAATTTAAACTATCTATAAGAACATCCGATAAAGCGTCGCTGACTGTTGGATCAGAACCATAACTTTGAACCTCATCTCCATCAGACACACTATCACCATCCGTGTCAGGGTTTGCTGGATCTGTTCCAGCCAAATATTCAGCCAAATTATTGAGGCCATCACCGTCATAGTCACCGTTCTCACCTTCACGTAAACGATCAATTCCTCCATTGTCAGTTGCACTAAGACCATACTGGGTCTCCCATGAGTCTGGCAGGTAGTCATCATCTAAATCTCCAGCATCAAAAGCATAAGAACTCACTACATTAAGAGGTAGTGCCTCCCTTGGCTGATTAGGCACAGCCCATGCTACACTTAAATGCTCTGAATAACTCGATTGTTGAGTGAGTATTTCCATGTAATATTTCTGCCCTGCAACTAAGTAAACCTCCTCACTCATCTGACTAGAGAATCTATCCCATAAGTCACTATCCAGTGGACGGATTCCGTGTCCCGTGCCGACTAAAGCACCCATTCGAGCAATCCGCTTTTTCTTATATTTGGTAACATCTTCACTTAGCCATAATTCACTACCATTTTTGGAGCTTATCCAGAAACGATAGTTTCCGCTCACTGGTGCAGTGATATAGCCTCGTATTCTTGCCCCTGAAAAATCAGCAATATCCTTAAATTGGGTTTTGGCTACGAGCTCTTCCGTTTGTGGTTCACCAAAGTATTCGTCTGATTTTATTAATTCCTCAACATTAGATTTTCGAATACCATACCAACGCTCCATAGACAATAAATTAGGGAGTGAATTACTTGTAAATGGATCTAGTCCGAGTCTCGCTTCCTCTTCGTTCGTAATGAGATCTTTATCAGGATCTGCGTATGCCGCATAATCTCCAACCTGGGACGATGAGGTATTAAAGCCATACTGAGTTTCCCAATCATCCGGTAATTCATCTCCATCTAGATCATTAAGGCTCCCGGCATAACTTTCTACTACGGTAGAAGGAATTAATTGGCGAGCTTGATACATAGCAGAGCTATTTGATCTTCCTTGCACTTGAACTTCTGCCAATGTCAAACTTTGTTTCCCGCCAGTTCCTACTCCTAAAATCTCAATTCTAACAACATTTCCTTGAACTCCACCAGTCTCCCACATTTCAGTACCTTTAACATGCCCGCCATTGGTATGAAAATCCTGACTTAATACCACTGCTCCAGAGCCATTCAAAATACTAACTCTAAAATTGCTCAGATCAGGCTGCAACCATAATGCATTTATGTTAAAAAGCTTAACACGATCAATAAGACGGCTCTGACCTAAATCCACTTGCCACCAACTGCCTGCTTGGTCGAGTGTGTATGCGATACTTTGATCTACCGATTCACCACTGATATTCCCATCAATTGCCCTAACAGCAGAGCCGCCATTCGCTTCAGTAGATTGAGTAGCTACAGCAGCGTTATCCGCTGCCCAGTTAACTAATCCTGCACCATCTGTGTATGCCCAACTGACGCTAAGATGATCATTGCCAACACCTTCTTTATTTTGAGCTTCAATATAATAACGCTGGCCGGCGACAAGGTTCACTGGTGCACTTTCCTGATCGCGATCTTTCCCCCATTCTCTAAAATCTGACCACCTTTTGTAATGAAGTATTTTCTTCTTTGAAAATTTACTATCATTATCACCGAGCCATACAGCAAAGTTTTCATTACCACTCGCCCAAAATTGATACTCACCTGTGACAGGAGCTATGATATAACCTCTAAGTCTCTGCACATATAAATCACCTATATTCTGGGATGCCTCCAAGGAGTTAAGATCTGCTTGGAGATCAGCAGTTTGATAAAATGCATCTTGCTTCCATGCATACTCTAGAGGAGCATGAATAGACATATTCCACCATACTTCCTTACTTATTTTGCCTGGTGTTCCTGCTGGCTCAGCAGCCTGAACAGCAGTTGTCAACAAGGGGACAGCAGACATCAGGGCAGCCAATACGGCTAGTTTAGAGTAGTTAATCATAGGAATACGTAATTTGGTTATAAATAGAAACAAAGCGAAACGGGGCAGTCTTTCTTCTTCAATTAATTTACATGATTTTACTACCGTGTCAATTTTCAAATGAGAAAAGTTTGGCTAAATTATGTTACATTTATAATCATTTCATTTTTATAGATAAAATTTAATGTTGGATTTAAAATATAACTCTCTCACTATAAACTATCAAAAATTAATTAATGATGAATTCGCTTCGAGAAGAAGTCTAACATTTCAAGAAATAAATATTTTCATTTCTTGGTATATTTAATCACCACGGAGGAATTACGATCCTCTAACTGCTAGAAAAATCTATTATTTGCAATTTTTTTCAATGTGGCACGAGAAAGAATCATCTCTTTAGATTTAGGGTATTTCTGTTGAAATTCATGGAAATCGCCCAATCCGGTGAACATCTCTCAACACTATCGCCATGTATGGATCATGATTGTTCACTCCTTGCTTCTTTTGTCTACCTTTTGAAAAAGACCTAAAAAGGCATTGCCATTCATCTCAATCCCCCCTAGAGCCAGCCACACTAAACCATCACAACTACTTATGTTTGAACTATTTCGCAAAAAAAACGGCACTCTTAAAGACGATACTCTGTCGGGTATCACAGTCGCACTACTACTAGTACCAGAGGCCATTGCGTTTTCCTTCATTGCCGGAGTTAATCCGATGGTAGGCCTTTGGTCTGGTGTCTTTGTTGGGCTTATCACTTCTATCTTCGGAGGACGTCCTGGTATGATTTGTGGGGCCACAGGAGCGATCGCCCTGGTTGCTGCACAAGCTTTTAAAATTGGACTAGAAGCCCCTTCCGTAGAGGGATACTCAGCCACACAACTAGGAATGCAATACCTCGTTGCCGCTCTCCTCTTTGCTGGTTTTATTCAAATTGTCGTAGGTCTCTGTAAACTTGGTAAACTAGTACGCCTGATTCCTCACCCTGTAATGATGGGCTTTGTCAACGGACTAGCTATTATGATTTTCTTGGGACAGAGCCTCTTCTTTAGAAAAAAAACTGGGTTAGATGAACAAGGAAACATTATTCTGGATTGGATGTCATGGAATGACATAGGCATCCTGACCGGTTTGATTCTCCTGACCATGGCCATTATTACCTTCTTGCCCAAATTAACCAAAGCTGTACCAGCTACACTCGTAGCCATTGTTTCCGTATTTTTGATTACCTTGTTCATTCCAGGTGCCGCCTACGATATCAAAGACGTGCTCACCATGTTGAGTCCCACAAATACCGCTGAAATAGACAGCAGTTTCCCAATGCCTACTGATCTTTCCCAAGTTCCATGGGCTTCTAAAGACTTTTACATAGCGATTCTACCCATCTCTTTTACTATCGCAATAGTAGGACTGCTGGAATCTTTACTTACTCTACAGTTAATCGACGATATCACCGAAACTAGAGGGCAAGGAAATCGTGAATGCTTGGCTCAGGGTGCAGCTAATATTACCTCAGGAATGTTTGGCGGCATGGGTGGGTGTGCAACCATTGGGCAGTCACTTATTAACATGAAAAATGGAGGCCGAGGAAGGACATCAGGAGCTGTTGGAGCTCTTACCCTGCTGGTTCTCATCATGTTTGGGGCAGATGTGCTCATGAGCATCCCTGTTGCCGCATTGGTCGGAGTTATGTTTATGATTGTCATCAGTACCTTCGAATGGGCTACCTTCAAATCCATCAATCGCATTCCTCATTCGGAACTCCTCGTAGTAATTGTCGTGACCGTAGTCACAGTTCTCACGCATAACTTAGCTATCGGAGTTGGCATCGGTGTTATACTCTCGGCATTAGTTTTTGCAGCAAAAAGCTCAGCCCATGTTCAACTACAAATAGTCAGCGATTCCGAAGAAGATAGCAAACGTATCTACGCACCATCAGGAATGCTATACTTTGGCTCCGTCGCGGATTTCCTCGAACAATTCCAAGCAACATCTGACCGGGAGAATATTGTTATCGACTGCGAAAATCTTCGAGTTTGTGACCTCTCAGGAATCGAAGCTCTTAACTCCGTCGCAGACAAATATAAAAAAGCTGACAAGCACCTTAAACTACGCCACCTATCACCTGATTGCCGTGCAATGCTCGAAAAAGCAGGCACTATAGTTGAAGTTGAAATCTTGCCAGATGACCCAACCTATTCTGTGGCCAGTCTTAAGGGAAATGCTTGAGGTTTATTTTCTAAATGAAGCTCAACTTCAAAATTTCTAGAACTTGTCAAACAATGCATCATTCTGAAACTAATTTCCCTCTAAACTTCAAATGGGAAGTTTCTATTCAAAGAACGAGCTTGGGAGGCGTGTAGCTATTTAGCCTGAATAGCATCATATTTGATCTCCCAAAGTTGGCTGCCAGATGCTTTTGAAGGGACGTGGCTAGATTGTTTGCCGTTAGGCCAACGGACGGTGGCCTTTTCTATCCGATTATCCTGAGTTTCACTGGCAAAAATCTCGTTTGGACTTTGTGAAAGGTAGCCATTTCCTGCACTAATCTCATATGACTGTGTTCTTTTATCCTTGTACTGTAGTGTAATCCGAGAGCCAATGCCTTCGCGGTTACTATGGTCAGATGTAACGAGTCTAATCTTTAGAAATAGGCCCTTGGCTTCGTTAAAATAGATCTGAGGAACGTCAGAGTTTCGAGCAAAGAGGAGATCAGGCTGGTTGTTTCCATAGTAATCAAAGACAGTGAGGGAGCGTGCATCTCCCGGTATGGCTATTCCGCTCTCCATAGCTGAGAGAACTCGAAATGAGGCGTCACCATTACCCAAAAGAGCAAAGGAAAGGCTTCCATCCATGCGTCCTGTTTCACGCTGGGGTAGGAAAAAGTTTTGAGCAAGCACCAGATCTGGTATTCCATCACCATTTAGATGAGTGGAAACGATCCCCATAGTTGGAGCTATCTGGGCGAGGTGAGGTAGAGGGTTGAAGCTAAATTTTCCTTTGCCGTTATTTAAAAATACACCTGTTTCAGCGGTGTTAATTTCTAAGCGTAGGGCGGAATTTAGCCGCTTTCCATAGATGGTCTCGAGATCGGCACTGGCAAATGCGTGTGAGGTTTTGAATTGCTCCCGCACGGAAGGCATAGCCTGACAGGTTCAGCGACGCCCTCTTACAGGCAGAGGCTTATCCCCACTCTTCTGCGATTTAGCTTCAACAATACGAGGGGAGTCACTACCATCCATATTTCCGTAGTAAAGAAGCGCAGGTTTCGCGAAAGTAGGGTGATATTTACTGTTAAGGCCAAGGTTGCCGGCTATGTAGTCGAGGTCTCCGTCGAGATCTACGTCGCAGGCAGTCAAACTGTTCCACCATCCCGAGTATTTTTCGAGCCCTGTGCCTTCAGTAACATTCACTAGTGTTCCTTGCTGGTTTTTCAAAAATTTAAGAGTTCCCCATTCGGTAGCTATGAGCAAATCAATCCAGCCGTCGTCGTCTACATCTGACCATATAGCAGAGGTAACCATACCTAAATCAGGAATGGCTCTCTCCTCGAAACTAATTCGCCCTAGTGTTGAATTATTAATAAGGAGTCGACTGGCAGGAGCGGTGGGAAACTCCCCAGAGGTAACTCGGCTTGAAATGAAAAGGTCCAAATCACCATCTCGGTCATAGTCCGCGATACAAGAGTGCCCAGAGATAGAGGTTGAAGCGGGAAGTGATCCTTCAGGAGCAGAGCTAAAATTACCTTTTCCATCGTTGATATATAGAAGATCTTTTTGCAGTGGGGAATTTGCTGAAAATTCATACGAGCCACGAGCGATGAACAAGTCGAGGTCACCGTCACCTTCGACATCGAAGAGCAAAGGAGCGATGCTTTCTCCTGGAGCATCTGCTTGAAAAGGCTGCGTGGGCAAATTAGTAAATCGATTTTCGCGGCGGAGCATCAACCTATCGGCAGCTCCTTTTCCTTGAGCCATGAACAGGTCTACCAACCCATCACCATCAACATCGCCCCAAGCGTGACCAGGACCTAGCTGAGAGAGCTTGTTAGGCAGTAGGGGTTGCTTTTTGAAATCATCATAGACAGGGTCTTGGTGAACCGTTCGCATCGGATAAGGGCGAAACATTTTGGGAGTCGTCTGGGACCGCACTGCGGGACGAGACTTAGGATCGCGTGTAAGAGTGTGATGGTGATTTACAGGGAGATTAGAAAATACCTGCTCTGTTCCATCGGGCCAGCGAACGGTAAGCTGCTCTACATTAGTAGCGTTACCTAGACCGAAATGCATGATAGGGGCGTTGCTGTTGAGAAAGCCATTTGCCGGCTGGATGCTACGCACCTGCTTTTTCTTAGAGGATTCTATTGTTATGCGTGCACCTATGCCTTGAGGATTTGCAGAATCAGGATTGTGCAGCTCAAGAGTAATACGGTTGCCTCCCTTTGAATGATTGTGGTAGATTGATGGTGTTTCTTCTAAGTTGGAAACGATTATGTCAAGATTGCCGTCGCCATCCAAATCAGCCCATGCGGCTGAGTATGACATTCCCGTATGATCAAGGCCCCATTTTTTAGAAACATCACTGAACTTCAAACCACCACGGTTCTGGTAAATAAGATTTTGCTCAGGGCGTGTTGGACCATTGGCATACCTGCACCACTCGCTACGTCCAATCAAGCTTGGTCCGATTGGTGGAAGATCAGGACTTGTTGTATCTCGCACCATCCCGTTAGTAATGAAAATATCGTTATCTCCATCGTTATCAAAATCAGCAATAAGAGGGGTCCACGACCAGTCAGATTTAGCAATCCCCGCCAAATATGCAGCCTCCATCATGCGAGAAGTTCCCGTGTTGAGTAAAAGCGCGTTACGCATAAACTGCCGAGGCTCAGCATTATCCAGAACCCACTTATTAATCGGAGAAAGTACTCCCATAGCCATCTTTGCCTTGTAGTGACTAGTTGCAGCCATATCGAGCGTAAAAAGATCTTCACGAGCATCCCCATCGATGTCTGCTGCAGCACTACCCATTGAAAAGAAACTGGTATGGGGAGCGGTATTACGAATAACATTCTTAAAGGTACCATGCCCCGTGTTGCGAAAAAGCCTGTCGGCATAATCAAAGTCATTGCCCACGTAGAGATCTTGTAAACCATCGTCGTCATAGTCGAACCAAGTAGCAGATAGACCCAAATTTCGAAATTTACCGAGACCTGAATGCTTGGTAACATCGGTGAAACGTGGTATCCCTTCCTTATCTGGACCTTCGTTACGATAAAGTCTACTTTGCCTACCAACAGTCTGAATCCGAAAGCCTACCTCTTTAGGGATCAGGGTATAGTATTTTTGAAGTTCAGGTTTGATCACTGGCCTACCATTGACCATATCAACTAGATCGCCTTCAGGAAATTCCTCAGGATGATAAAAACGATTTGTCAGTATGAACAGATCGAGGTCTCCATCTTGATCATAGTCACAGAGACTGGCACCGAGGGAGGCGTCTCTGAGGGCAAGGCCAGCAGTTCCTGCAGATTCTTTGAAAATTGGAATTCCATCAGAATCATTCCCTTGGTTAAGAAATAGCTGATTTGCTCCATCATAATTGCTAAGGTAGATATCAGCGTCTCCGTCGCCATCAATATCACCTACAGCTCCGCCTACAGAGAACAATTTACCTCCATCGACTCCAGCTTTTTGCCCGACCTCTTTGAACTGAATTCCCTTGCCCTTTTGTATATAAAGTCGATTTGTATCAGAGTTTTGAGGAAAAAATAAATCAGGACGCTGATCTCCATTGAAATCTGCAACCATTACACCACCACAGGCCCATCCCGTAATATAGGTAGCCCTAAATGGGTGATCAAGATCTAGCGAGTTGGTGTGGTTCACTCCAGTTACCGATGGGTCTAATAACTCGAAGCAGGTCTGAGTTGGACTAGATACACCAGAGGCCAGTGGTTCTGATTTTAGAAATGGCTGGAGTGGTATAGAGGATTGATTCCCCTCATTAGTCTGTTTCGACTTACACCCACAGATCAGGTAGGACAGAGCTAATACCGCTGCTAAATATCTTGAAGTAGAAAAAATTAAACCTGAATTTTCAAAAAAACACATGCAGTAATTTGTAATTATCGAGAGAACCGATTCCATCGGCTTCATCCAAATTACTGCTAAAAATTTGCTTTTTTTCATATTCCCTAGAATGGGGATTTAACATAGTTGCGTCAAGTTGATAAGAATGACCTCTCTAAGATGAGCTTCTCTTGGTAAAGTTGAATAGAACCCTTGAGAGTTCAATACCCTTACTTTAACCAATTTCATCAACATCATAAAAAACAACAAATAACATCTCATCTAAACAATACATTTATTACAACTTGTCACTTCATGAAAAATGTCTTATAATCACTATCTTGGGATAGGAACAACATGGATAAGCCGCTCAAAGAAAATTTACCACAGCGATGTGCGAGGAAAATAATAAGTTATATAGAGAATGGAACATATGCTACTCATTTCCCGTCTGAGGTGGTATTGTGTGAATCCCTTCAGGTATCTAGAAGAACAGTACGTGCCGCACTAGGGATCTTAGAAAAAGAAGGAATAATCAATAAAGCGACACGTGGCACCAAGCGCTCGATCAACGAGAAACATTGCAAAGAATTTAACGAACCTTTGAAAGAAAAAACCGTAGCTTTTCTTTCTCGGTATCGCCAAAGTGATTTACACGAATCAGAACAAAATCTCTACACTACGGCGTCTCTAAAACTAGAAAAAATTGGGATAGAACTTGTTTATATTTACGTCGATTTTTCCTTAACAACCTCAACAGCACCTCATATTGAAGAGATTGTAAATAGTTCTAATCACTCTCTTTGGATTATTTACGAAGCCACTACAGCAGTCCTCAGTATTTTTGAAAAACGTGATCTGACATACACCGCTGTCGGTAACCTGGAGGCCATATCATTCAAAATAAATGGCCTCACCTACAGTGCGAAACCCTCCGTCATTCACGCATACCGTATGCTATTAGCCTTAGGTCACAGATATATCGCATGGCCAACTAACATCCAGCCACATCAGAAAGAAATAGAGAAGCTCTACCACAACCACGGTATTGACTACACTACCCTATCCATCAACAACCCACATGACGGCACAAAGCAAGGTTATATAAAAGCTCTGGAAAAATCTTTTTTTAGATCGAATCGACCTACTGCAATCATCACATCAATTGAAGAACTGCCTACGCTGATTTCTTGGCTAGGTCAGCAACGTCTCAAAATTCAACAAGATATTTCTGTAATCAATTTTGGATTTGATCCAATTATCGAGCAATTCGTGCCTGATATTTCATACTATTGCACAGACTTCGAAAATCTGACCAAACGTATTGTCCCTCATATTCTACAACTAATAAAAGAGCCTGGTAGAAAACGTAAAAATCATATCTTACAAGCTCAATTCAAATCAGGGGAATCACATGGTCCACCTGCCACAAACTACTAATATTCAAAGGTAATTCTAACAAAAAAAATCTTTCCTCCTCTAGGGAGAAAAGACCTTGTTAATATCACTCTATTTAAAAACAGAGTTCATATCTCTAGAATTAACACTATTTCCACTGCCGCATATAAGCTGTGATATCAGCTACATCTTGTTCAGTGAGCCCAAGCTGCTCCGCCGACAACATGAGAGAACGTCTCATTCTCTTATTTTTCTTAACTCTACTAGCAGGCACCAACTGCGAGGCTCCTCCTGTTGAAATAACGATCAAAGGATCTCCTGGAAGAACGATACCATGAATAACTTTCCCGTCCTTCAGAGTAATTTCATTCCCTCTGAATCCATGTGCAATGTCTGCAGATGGTTTAATAATACTTCTAATGATAGCCTCTTGAGATTGAGCCGCTCCCCACCCCTTAAGAGCAGGTCCATAATTCGGGCCTATGCCATTCACTTTGTGACACATAGCACATTGCATTATCTTGGTTTTACCTTTCGCAACATCGCCTTTTAATTTCATTGTTCGAGCCACCGAAAGCTTTGATACTTTTGCTGGTTCTGCGACCTTTGATTCGATGTTCACCACCTTTTCAGGGTCATAGATACCACGTTTTTTTAAAGCGTCTCTCACTCCGAACTTGCTCCAACTAGAGGTCCCGCGCTTCATCAACCACATCATTGCGGTTTTTTTCACAGGAGACTTTGCAGCAGCAATATCTAACACTGCATCCGCTGCTTCCTGAGCATCAATGAAGGCGAGTGATTCAACTGCAAATTGACGTTCTTGCTCCGTGAGCCCAGCATCCATAGCTCTTTTCTTCAAGTCTGTAACAGCTTCTTTCGTCCACAAACGCCATGTGACCTTAGTGAACGCTGGAGACCACTTACCTGTCTTATCTAATTTTTGCTTCAAATATTTCCATATCTCTCCCTCTTTATTTTCTGCACCTAAGCCAATGGCTTCGATATAATTTTTATCTGTCGGGTCGCATGACTTTACCAACTTAACAAACAAATCTTTTGTTTGAGTAGCATCGTAGTGACGTAATGAGAGTGCAACATCACGACGAACGTGCACATCGGCATCATCTACAAGGCGAACAGCATAAGGCAATATATTCGTGCCCGTCCTTCTAAGAGCTCTGAATGCAACTAATCGGATTTCAGGATCGGCAGAATCAAGCAGCGAAACAACTTTATCTTTACCTTTTGGGCCAAGCTGAGCAAGTAACCAAACTCCTCTTGCTGCAACGAATTTATTCGCATCAGAGGTAACTCCAAGCACCTGCTCAAAGACTTTATCACCTTGAGCCTTAAGAGCCTTGAATCCAAGATAACGTGTATTCACCGCAGGAGATTTCAGAGCTTCAATTTGTCCTTCAACAGTTTTTAAATCTAGTTGAGGTATTCTCGATTTAAAACCTTTAGGTGCAATTCGATAGATGGCTCCTGAACAGCTCATATCCATCGTTGAATGCCCTCCTACACGGCCATCATACCAATCAACTACATATATAGCACCATCAGGTCCAACAGCTACGTCTGAGGGTCTGAAAAGAACTGCCTTGCTACGAGCAGCTTCCATTGATGACAATTTTTTTGTACTATCTCCACCAACAAAGTCTCTAGCACTATTCGAGGTAGTAAAATCGAATCTTTTCATCGAAAAACCAGCACCTTTAGGTTTAGGTTTATAGCCGAAAACAGTATTTCGACCGGGTTCGCAGGCTAAGTATGTGCCGATCCATTTTTCACCAAGCGCTCCATTCTCATAAAACACATTTCCAGTAGGAGATCCTAATCCATAAACATCTCCGGCATCAAATGTTCCAGGATCATCCTGCCTCCAATGTGCTCTCGCTGTAGGTTGCCCTGGTCTTTTCACAGACCTCCATGTTTGCTGGCCATCTTTGGTAAAAAAGCCTGCTGAACCATATTCGAGAATATAAGAAGTTCGGCATGAACCGAAATCATCGTTGTCATTTTGAAACATGTCACAGAACGAATTGACGGACTGTTCATAGGAATTTCTATATCCGTGACCAACAATCTCTACATTGTCTCCATCTTCATCCATCCTAACCGTAAATCCTGACGTCCAGACAAAGCCATCATCTGACTTTTTACCTCCAAGTTTGTTATTGTCAGTAAACCAGCGGCCGCCACCTCCTCGGTAGACTCCGTTCATGTTAAACGTTCTGCCCGACTTATCCTTGAAAATAGCCCCACAGTTACCATTATTAAAATACAGTTTACCGTCTGGACCTGCACTCACAGAGTGTAAGGAATGATCATGCTGTGCTGCATTAAATCCGGTAAGAAGAACTTCTTTTTTATCCACTTTGGGATCAAACTTTAGATCTCTATTAACATCAGTATACACCACTAAATTTGGTGGTTGAGGAACAAAAACTTTGTTATCAAATACCGAAACTCCTAGAGGGCATTCTAGAGATTTTTCCTGCACGAATGTATGTGATTTGTCCGCTTTCCCGTCTTTGTCGGTGTCCTCCAACACTACAATTCTATCTCCTTCTGGTCTACGACCTGCCGCACGGCGATAGTTCACACCTTCAGCCACCCAAATGCGACCTTTGTGATCAATATCCATGTTTGTTGGATTATATAGCATTGGCGACTGGGCCCAGAGAGTCACTTCCAGATCAGAGCCATCAGGAGTCACAAAATGATCCACCCCAACTAGTTCGGGAGCTTTCTGAGGCTCAAACTCACCTTCCTCATTCACAAATGAGGGTTTGCCAGAGCCACCCTTTGCCTTCTTACTAGGATTCTTAGACTTTATCGGTTTCCATGAAACATTATCGTTCAGAACTGAAAACTTAGCAGAAGCAGCACCGCGAAGAGCTCCACCGTCATCCAATGCTACTATCAGAGAGAATTTCACCGCCTGCTTTGGCACAGAGATACCAATCGAAGCGGCACCATGGGAACCAAACCCTTTTTCCACTGGTTTACCATTTATTTTAATTTTGCCACCTTCCACATTTTGGTTAATACCAAACTTTCCATACTGCTGTTCTGTGGCTAGAACGTGTTTCTTGTCTACAAGGATCTCTTTACCCTCTGCGTCAATAAATTTCACATCAGTGACCGCTACCCAATCGAAAGAAGTCCCATCAACATCATCAACGAAAATAGTGAGAGTCTTCACCCCCTTTACATCAGCTATCAATTTTTGAGAGCGATCTTTGTCAGATGCCTTTAGAACTCTGCTTTCAGCAAGTGTTCTGACTTGCACTCCAGCTTTACCTAAATTTTTAGTTGTTTTTTTTTGAGCTGATTTGGGGTCCGCTTTAGGCTTTGACTTATGTCGCTTACCATTCTCATCAAACCAAGGCTGTATCATCGGCTTCTGCTTATATATAGCTTCGTCAGGAAGCTTGATGTAGTTTATTTTTCTCTTTTTATCGAGATTCTTATTCAAGTCCTCCTCTGTAACTTTACCAATAGATACACCATCTTTCGGCACCTCCATTCTAGCAGTCCAAACAATCGCGTTTAATACAAGTTTGCGAAAATCATCTATCGCCCAATTCTTGTGATAATGACCACCCACGAAGCCAACACCACGGCCGCCTTCCTTAGGATCTCTACACCACATGAGAGCCTGTTCCTTACCAAAGCACTTTTCTCCATGCTTATTCCACATATTAATGTAACGAACAATTCTATCAGGAGTAGGAGTGGCCACAGCAAGAGGTCTGACATCTTTCCCTTCGTCACCCACTGGCCACTGCATATTAAAGTAAAATTCATCAAATGCGGTAAAGGGTGTAATACCTCTAGCAACCTCTTCTTTTGCAACTGCACTTAAATCGGCAATCCAATGCGGGTTCACGGAAATATGGTCATCCATATACGCACCTATCCAAGGTTTAAAATATTTCTCTCCCACTGCCTTCTTCGGATGAACTCCGTAATGCATGAACATAATACCCATGCCATCTTCCTTCACTTTTTTGTTCAGCACAGCATATTTTTCCCCGAAACGACCACCACCATCAGCATAAATTATGCAAGCGTCCACATCATTAAAAATCGTCTCATCTTCAGGCCAACCGTAAAAATGAACTTTTGCCTCCAAATCTAAGCCAGATTTGTTCAACTTATCAGCAAGTAGCATGCAGCCAGCTCTAAACTCATGGTCACCACTTGCATGACTTGGTTTACCAGCCAGGAACAAAATTTTCTTTTTCTCCGCAGCCTCAGCTAGACTAAGGGAACACAAAGCAACCACAGTTGAGTATTTAACGAGGAAAGTGCATAATCGTCTCATAACTCTATTATTTCAGAAATAAGAACGTACTGACATCTTTTTACTGAAAAAGATCTCTAAAATTTCGGGGCCGGAGTTTCCAGCACTTCCTTAGGGTAATCTTTGCCCTCCCAGCTATCAAAAACAGACGCTTGCCATTTTTCTAGTTCTTTAAGCATTTCAGCTTTCTTCATAACTTCAGTAGTTGCTAAATTTTTAGTCTCCATCGGATCTTTCTCCAAGTTATACAACTCTACTCTCACCTTGCCCTCACGTTGAATTCGGTGTAATTTCCATGGCCACTGGTTCCATGCTGCGTGTCCCGTATACTCTCCACGTTCTCGCTGCGGAAAGTCATATACATTCTTCAAGATTCGAGATTTAAGTGGATTCGGCTTAGAATCATCCTGAGCCAGCTTGAGTTGCTTAATCAAACGACAACTCCATGTTGACTGTCCCTTGGTGTGTAAATGCCAAAATCCCATTGCTGGTCGTGAATTTTGTTTACCTTCGATAGCAGGCAAAAGATCAATCCCATCAAGCTTCGGTTGATTTTCCATCTCCACTCCTGCGATATTCAAAATCGTAGGATACATGTCAGAAGTATTCGAAGGTAGAGAAATGGTCTTCGCCTTAAACTTGGAAGGCCATTCCAACATTGCTGGAACTCTCAGCCCACCTTCATAGATACTGCCCTTTCTCGCCCTGCCACCAGATGTCCTTTCATCAAGTCCACCATTATCACTGCAATACCACACAATAGTATTATCGGCGATATCCATATCTCGTAATGCCTTTCTCAACTTACCTACCTCCTGATCCATCAACGTTATTTCCAAGAAATAGCCACGTAATTGCCCTACACCTTTGTAAAGGTCCTTGGAGCCTGGGAAATTCACTGGAACTTCCCGGAAAGGATCATGAGGGGCCGGAAACCACGTCACAGCAAATATCGGTTTCTCTCCATCTTTATGCTTTTTTAAAAAATCAATCGTGGAATTCATCGAGATAGTCGATCCCTGCCCCTTCTTCTGCACATATGTTCCGTTCTTCGAAAGATACGGATCTTGATCGTAAAAATTCAAAGCAGTTTCCCACTCATCGAATCCTACCTTTCCAGGACAGGTCGGGCTACTCGGCTGCACCGAGCCAATATGCCACTTGCCAAAATGCCCAGTCACATAACCTGCTTTTTTCAACGCTTCAGCCATAGTGTGCTCATGCGGCCGCATATAATGCCCGTGATTCGGAACATTAACACGCATAGGATGGCGTCCTGTCATTACACTAGCTCGGGTAGGTGAGCAGACTGGAGCTGCAGCGTAAAACCGATCAAACACCACACTATTTTTCGACATTTCATCAAAATGGGGAGTCTTGACAAAAGGATGTTTGGTATACCCCATATCTCCATACCCTTGGTCGTCTGCCATTACCAAAATAATATTTGGCTTCTTATCTGCAAACGCTGAAACAGATAGAAACAAAGATAAGGTTGGCAATCTAAAATAGTTCATCATATGCAAGTAATATATGTCAAAATCACATAACCAAGGTCAAACTTTTTAATCCATCAAAATCCAATCCCAATAAATATTAAAATAGAAGTAATACGTTTTACTCTCAATAGCTCAAGGCTTGAAAACGCATTAATCACTAATAATCGAGCAAACCCTGCAACTATTCAGCATCAATCTTGGCCACATGAGCCTTGTATTTAGTTAATTCTTCACGCACCACAGGATAAAGCATCCAAACACCAGCTAAGTTGAATAAACACATAAAGAAAAACAACCCGTCAGAGAAATCAATTACACTCCCCAAACTTGCGGAAGAGCCAATGACAATAAAGATACAGAACAACACCTTATAAATCAACGAAGAGCCTTTGGATTCACCGAAAATAAAACCCCATGCCTGCTCTCCATAATATGACCATGACAGCATTGTCGAGATAGCAAAAAGAATCACAGAAGCAGTAAGTATATATGGGAACCAATCTATTCCCGATTTAAAGGCTGCAGACGTCATCGCTACACCTTCTACTCCTTCGGCCTCATGCATTCCTGTTACAACGATAACTAGACCTGTCATCGTGCAAACGAAAATGGTATCAACAAGAGGTTCAAGTAAAGCAACTAGCCCCTCACTGGCAGGATGCTTTGTCTTTACAGCAGAGTGTGCTATTGCCGCTGAACCAAAACCAGCTTCATTTGAAAAAGAAGCTCTTCTAATCCCCTGGATAAATGCCCCGATCATGCCTCCTGCCATTGCCTCCATGCCAAATGCGGAGGAGAAAATCGTTACAAATGCCGCAGGCACCTCGCCAGCAAATATACACAACACGATAAATGCCGCGATAACGTAAATTCCACACATTATTGGAACAAGAAATGCAGTAACTTTGGCAATACTCTTAATCCCTCCAATAATAACACCACCGACAATTAATGCCACGATCAGTCCAAAAAGCCATTTTTGTTGAGCAAAAAAGCCCTTTGATTCCTCGGCTTTTTGTTTGAGGATATTCTCCCTCACTGCAAACTCTTTCATCACAGCGCTTTTCTTTCCAACCCTTTTGGCCAATAACTTCACAGCTTCCTCAGAGGACTTTAAATTAGCGATTGTCGAAGACACATCCTTTCCTTGGCTTTCAGAAAATTTCTTCAATTTACTCCTTAACGCTTCTGACGCTTTCTCCTGAGACTTCAGCTTTTTTGCCATTTTAGTATAAACTTCCTTCTCCTCTGCGAGTTCCTTTAGATCATGATTCGCCTTTTTATTTTCTTCAGATGCCGTCACACCTATAAATTGAGATGTGGCTTGATTAACCTGAAACATGTTTCCTGCTCCTACAGAAGCCCCAACACAGACAATCGCGAAGAGAACAGCCATTGTCTTCCCTAAACCAGACATCCCTTTTTCGGCAAGTCCATCTCTCAAATAATACATAGCACCGCCTCGTACAGTCCCATCTTTTTGAATTTTTCTATACTTCACACCCAAAGTACATTCGCAAAATTTAGCAGTCATCCCAAGAAAACCTGCCAATACCATCCAAAAAATTGCTCCAGCACCACCGACAGTTACCGCAATCGCAACTCCTGCAATGTTCCCAAGCCCTACAGTCCCAGACAAGGCCGCACTAAGTGCCTGAAAATGAGTGATTTCTCCTGGGTCATCTTTTCCACTATACTTTCCCTTTACAGTTCTGAAAGCCAAACCCATCTCTCTCAAATTTACAAATTTGAATACTATCGTTAGTAATAAAGCTGAACCTACCAACCATATAAGAATCAGGGGAAGTTCCATTTTATCGCCATTCGCATAGGTGAGAGGCTTCTTATTTGCATCAGTCATCTCAACACCAGCAAACACAAACTTAAAAATTTTATCACTCACAGGAGCCAGCCAACTGTTGACCATTTCATCGATACCTTCTTCTGACTTTTGTTCACTGTCAGAATCTTCTGAACCAACCGTTGCTACGCTTTCCTTATCCTTGGAATTAATTTCAGTCGTTTCAGTAACTTTAGCATTTCCGCTGTTCTCCAGAGTATTCGGAACACTAGTTTGACTGAAGCTGAAAGTAGTGGCAAAAGCAAAAAGTGCCGAAAAAAGAAGTAGTTTTAGTGTTCTATGGTATTTCATACAATCGTGTATTTACAACGATAAGTCATCACGGATAGCCCACCACCACAAGAAAAATATTATCACAAGAACACAGAGTAATCATCAACGATCTTGGTCGGGTTGACCGATTCCAACTCAACAATACTATTATATCCTGTCAACACCGCTAAACTGTCGATTCCACCGTGATGAGCTGTTTCGATGTCATGGATCATGTCTCCAACAAAGACGGTTTCAGCCCTCTCGAGACGATGATCCTCCAAAATTTGCTCGATCAACCTTCTTTTATCCAACACTCCAGAATACGTCTCTTCAAAAAAGTCAGCTAAATCATGCTCTCCTGCCTGACACACAAATGCCTTAGAGTCCATCGAAGTACAAACAAACAGCCTCTCTCCCTCCAAATGCAGCATTTGGATAAATTCTCTAGCATACCGTAACACCGGCACCCCTTCAGATGACTCCTCAAATCCTTTGCGAAAATGCCCTTCGATTTCTTCCAACGCAATCCCGGGCACCACTTCTTCATACCACTCTCCATAAGGTAAGCGAAAAGATGACTTAAAACTATCCCTGTCAAACTCAGACTTACCATACTGACGCATCACATAGTTGGTCGCGTCAACGACCAAAGCCATATCATCCACAACAGTCCCCGACCAATCGAAGATCCAATTCCTGTATTTCTTCCTCCAACCTAATTCAAAAGATTCCATTG
This sequence comes from Herpochondria borealis, assembly GCA_032274145.1. Classification (NCBI taxonomy): domain Eukaryota; phylum Rhodophyta; class Florideophyceae; order Ceramiales; family Ceramiaceae; genus Herpochondria; species Herpochondria borealis. Next base: position 27,631 of record JAVCKV010322466.1, read on the forward strand.
TAAAAAATGTTAGCTACCCCAGAACAAATCTCACTTGCCTGACAGTCGACTTACCTAACTCAGTCTGCAAATTCTTCAATAACTTACCTTTCAACTGCTCCAAATGGAAACGCATCGCAGGTTGCACCACTTTCAAAGTAAGAATACCTCTACTCAGTGAATACGGTTCTGCATGCTTGCAAACAAAATCTCCTGCTATTCTAGCCCAAGAGTCGATCAGCACCTGATGCTCCACACCCTCTTTAGCACCGATTTCCTTGATAATACCATCAAGAAAATCTTTCGCCTCTTTTATGTTCCGGTTGGGGTCTGGCACACCAAACACACCTTGTAAATCACGCAAAGCTTGCTGTTGTGCATGAAAATGAAGCTTTTCAGAACCGGATAATTTCTTTCTATTTGAATTACCCTTTGCCATCGTCACCTATGGCCTCCACAGGGCAGCACTCCATAGCTTCTTCACATTGCTCCACTTCCTCATCCGTCTCAGGTTGCTTGAAAACATAAGAATAACCCTCATCATCTTCGCGAGTGAAGTTGTTCGGAGCAGTTTCTCTGCAAAGGTCACAATCGATGCACTGGCAGTCCACGTAAAACTTACCTTTCGCATTCTCCTCGTTAATATCTTCAATATCGGCCATATGTTTTGAAAATCCTTTTTGGTTTAAACACCCATGCCTCAGGTTAATTCAATAATCAACAAATTTCTTCTGTAATAGGAAATCCAATGGTTGCAATATCGTTGAATTAAGGCTAACAAGCAAACATCGGTCGCAAGTTAAGCAATATGACTCTGGTATCGATCACATGCAAGATTCCTAATAATGGAGGAAGAATCACAGATATCAGAAGAAAAATACGCCTCTGAAGCACTCGAAAATGGGCAAAAAAAAGAAATGGCACCTACAAAACGCCAATTTCCGAAAATATCCAACCGAATGCTTCTTACGGTCTATGTTATTATCGCCACTGTAGCTATTATTGGTGTGGGATACTCCATGTGGTCAAATTTACCCATTGTCATTGAATCCTCGGACATTGACGAGCTCCCCGTCACGCGAAATGGAGCCACTATTATTAGAGTGGACAGCAGTTGGCGCAAAACCACAGTAACGGATAATGTGGAGTCTGATGTTCTCCATATTCCAGAAGCTTCCTTGTTCTTTAGTAACGACACTTCAGGGAATTTCATCTGCTTCTTCGAGGATAATGAAGGCAACATCGCTGGAGATGGGGTTCAATTTGAAATTAAAGCTGGAAAAATCAACGGACAAGACCATCTTAAAATCTATTGCTCAAAGGGTTTCAGCCATGAAGCGGACTACAGAGGCTACCTTTATTCCAAGCCTCCTTTCTGGCATATAATCATTAAGAAAATTTCAGGAAGTGACAAAACCGTTCAAATTGCCAAACTTCCACTACCACCAAAACAATAAGAATCCATGTCAGAAGAAATCAAACCACTTATTCCCGTAGAAGGCTGGCATGTTATGCACCTTTTCTACTCCATCGATCACGCCCAATGGGACATCTTGTCCGAACAAGAAAAACGCCAAGCCAAAACTAATCTCACGGAGCTGGTCCAAGAGATTCGTGCAACAAAAGACACCCATCTGCTGGCCTTTTCCATCGCTTCACCGAAAGGAGATATCGGCTTCATGTTACTCACTCCCGATCTTCAGATAGCAAATGGATTTGAAAAACGTCTTACCCTTTCGCTTGGGCCAGATATTCTGCAGCCAGTCTATTCTTACCTCTCTCTCAGCGAAAGCAGCGAATATACAACCACCAGTGAACAATATGCCGAAGATACGTTGATTGGCGAACGTGGACTCACTAAAGATTCCGAGGAATATACCAAAGCTCTCGAGGAATTTGACACACGTATGGAGCATTACCTTCAGCACCGCCTCTACCCAGTCCTTCCAGAATGGCCCGTGATTTGTTTTTATCCCATGTCAAAACGCCGTCTTGGCGATGACAATTGGTACTCGTTGGACTTCGAAACACGTCGTAAATTAATGGGAGGCCACGCGAAAACAGGTAGGCAATACTCTGGCAAAATTCTTCAACTCATCTCTGGCTCCACCGGTCTTGACGAACATGAATGGGGTGTCACCTTGTTAGCTCACGACACATTCTATATCAAAGATATTGTCTACAAAATGCGTTTTGACGAAGTATCCGCGAAATATGGAGAGTTTGGAGATTTTTACATTGGTATGAATCTTCCACTCAATGATCTCTTTGACAGAATTTGTCTCTAGACCAGCCCCCTTTTCGATTTTGTAAAATATGTAAACCATCGCTTGCCTAGTAAGCTTTGTTTCCTATTTTTGTTTCCTTAAATCTAAAAGAACTTCATTAGATTCATAACTGATTTCGCAACATTTACGAAACGATCATTTTTAAATAACGTAGGATCAAATGTCAGCACACATAGCCGAAAATGAGTTCGACTACCATATGAGCGATTTCAGCTTATGACAAAAAAAAGTAGATACTTCTGCCACAATTTGGTATACCAAATAAAATACTGAGGTTCCTTAACAAACTCACAGAAAATAACTCAAATACCCACCATGAACAAAAAACTATTCGGAACCGACGGTATCCGCGGAGAAGCCAATATTTGGCCAATCACACCAGAAGTCGCCATGCGTGTGGGTAGAGCCATCGCAAGAGTCGCAGCAAAGAAGCCTAACGCTCCGCTAAAAGTCATCATCGGAAAAGACACTCGACTTTCAGGATATATGCTCGAGACAGCACTTACCGCAGGCCTAGTATCCGAAGGAGCCAGAGTGCATTTGACAGGCCCTATCCCTACTCCAGCCGTAGCTTATCTCACACAAAGTATGCAGTCTGATGTAGGCATCATGCTCACAGCGTCTCACAACCCCTACGAAGACAACGGTATCAAAATCTTCGGACCTGATGGTTTCAAACTTAGTGACGACCAACAAGACGCCATTGAGGAGCTTATCCTAGCCGAATCTCTACCAGAGCCTGAAAACCATGCAAACTTAGGTAAATCATTCAGAATCAAAAGCGGCAACGGCAGATACATAGAATTCGTGAAGAACACCGCAGGCGGTAGATCTTTAAATGGCCTTAAAGTAGTACTCGACTGTGCAAACGGTTCAGCCTACGAGGTCGGCCCCACCATTTTTAAGGAACTGGGAGCCACCATAATTGCAAAAAACACAGAACCAGACGGAAGAAACATCAACTCCGAATGCGGAGCTCTCCATCCGGAAAGAACCGCTGAAATTGTCAAAGCCGAAAAAGCAGATATTGGTATATGTTTCGATGGAGATGCGGACAGGGTGATTTTTGTAGATGAGAATGGTACAGTCGTCCCCGGTGACAACATTCTCGGACTTTCAGCTATCGCTCTCAAAAAGCAAGGTCTGCTGAAAGACAACACTTTAGTAGTAACTGTAATGAGCAATCTAGGGCTCAGAGATTGCCTCGATCAACATGGTATTTCCATGAAAACAACGGCAGTCGGTGACCGACATGTCGTAGAATGCATGAGAGTCAATGACTACAGCCTAGGAGGGGAAAATTCAGGACACATTATTTTTGCAGAAAATGCGACTACTGGTGACGGAATAATGAGTGCTCTTCAAGTATTAAGTATTATCAAATCTGAAGGCAAATCTCTCTCAGAGTTAGCTTCTTGTATGCGTCATTATCCCGCAGAATTGACAGCTCTAAAAGTGGCAGATAAACCCGAGCTTTCAACAGTTCCAGAGATAACGGAAGCAATCAAAAATGCCGAAGCAGGCCTCGGAGAAAACGGCCGTATTCTTGTCAGATACTCAGGAACAGAAAAGAAAATCCGAGTCTTAGTAGAAGCAAAGGAAGAAGATCTTGCGAAAAAATATTCAGATTCAATCTGTGCAGCGGTAAAAGCTACCATCGGAGCCTGATCTTATGTTGAACTCAACCATGTGGCCCCTTCTTGAGGAAGCCAAATCAAAGTATGTAATCTGCGGTAAAACCGTCGAACAGCACCAAGCCTCCATCATTGGCGAAAACTTTAAAAGAGTAGAAAATGCATGGATTTCAGTCGATGATACGGCTTCGATTCTAGCAGCAAAAGATGCAGTATTGACCGACGGAGAAGGCAGAAGCTTAGCCAGTGTTGGCAAAGGATCTAAAACGATTATCGCCTCAAGCTCTTTCATTATCGAGTATCCCTGGAATCTCATCAATATTGCAGAACAGGTCATAGCATCGCTTACAGACAGTAGTATCAAAGGCAATGTTCATCCCAATGCAGTTTTGGATGGTTATGTCCACCTGGGTGAAGGCTCTCGCATCCTTCCTGGGGTATACATCGAAGGCAATGTTGTTATTGGCGAAGACTGCAAGATAGGGCCCAACTGTTATATTAGAGGCAACACATCCATTGGGGATAAATGCCACATTGGCCAATCAGTCGAAATCAAAAACTCCGTAATCGGTAGTAACACTAACATCGGCCACCTTTCTTACGTCGGAGACTCGATCATCGGTAATCACGCGAATTTTGGAGCAGGAACGATCACTTCAAACTTTAGGCATGACGGAGGCAATCACCGCTCTGTGGTCCAAGGAAAACTCCTCGATACGGGCAGAAGAAAATTTGGCAGTATCATTGCCGATAAAGTTCATACAGGCATTAATACCTCGATTTATCCGGGCAGAAAAATCGGAGTGAATTGCTCCACTCGTCCCTGTGAGGTTGTCCAACGTGACATTACGCAGTGAATTACAGTATATCATTAACCATAAACAACACCAACCAACTGAAAAATTATGTGTGGAATCATAGGATACACAGGAAACAGAGAAGTAGCACCGATCCTTATCCAAGGTCTAAAAAAACTTGAATACCGTGGTTACGATTCATCGGGCATCGCTATTTCTGATGGTTCCAGCATCAGTCAATACAAAGAAGAAGGCAAAGTAGCCCGCCTAGAAGCTCTCGTTGAGACTTCAGGCAATGACCTTTCTAGCTTTAATGCAGGTATTGCACATACACGTTGGGCCACTCACGGAGCACCAATGCAAAAAAACGCCCACCCTCACCTCTCATCAAAAAATGGGATCGCTCTAGTGCACAACGGTATTATCGAAAACTACGAATCACTGAAGGTAAGACTCATTGCGGCAGGTTACGCATTTCTCTCCGATACAGACAGCGAAGTCTTGGCTCATCTGATCGATTCACATTATCAGGATGACCTGCAAAAGGCTGTCACAGCCGCCCTCAAAGAGGTTGTGGGCACCTATGGTATCTGCTGTATGAGCGAAAAGGAACCAGACGTAATCATTTCTGCAAGAAAAGGTTCCCCTATTGTCATCGGCTTGGCAGATGAAGAAACCATCATCGCCTCAGATGCTTCTGCCATTATTAGCTACACCCGGCAGGTGATCTACCTTGACGACGGCGACGTCGCCAAGATTAACAAAGGAACAGTAGAAATTTTCACCATGGAGGCTTCGCCGGTAAATCGCGAGCCTTCAGAAATTAATTGGTCGCAGGACGCCACAGAAAAAGGAGGTTTCGACCACTACATGCTCAAAGAGATCTTTGAACAGCCTACCGCGATTCGAAATGCAATACGAGGACGCCTAGACTTTGAACGCGGCAACTCCATCCTCACAGGCATCGACATCAGCTCTCGCGAACTCGTCAAACTTGATCGCACAGTTATCTTGGGGTGCGGCACCTCTATGAACGCAGGGCTTGTAGGTGAATACGCCATAGAAGATTTCTCAGGCGTACTAGCAGAAGTAGAGCAAGCTGCTGAATTCCGCTATAGAAACCCAATCATCCGGAGCAGTGACCTAGTCATTGCCATCTCTCAATCAGGGGAAACAGCAGACACGCTCGCCGCAGTGAGAGAGGCAGCAGACAAGGGAGCACTCGTAGCTAGCCTAGTGAATGTAGTGGGCTCTACAATAGCTCGCGAAACGGAACGCGGGCTTTATCTCCACGCCGGGCCAGAGATTAGTGTAGCGTCTACAAAAGCATTCACCTGCCAAGTTTCGGCACTCCTGATGCTGACACTAAAGTTCGCCCGCTCTCGAAGAATGTCACGCGAAGACGGTATACGCTTCTGCAATGATATCGCTGCTATTCCTGAACTAGTTGAAAAGGTTTTAGAGAAAAACGACGAAATCGCAAAAGTTGCTGAAGCCTACTTAGACTACCAGAGCATGTTCTTCATCGGTCGTGGCTATATGTATCCCGTAGCAATGGAAGGAGCTCTAAAGCTCAAGGAAATTTCATATATCCATGCCGAGGCCTACCACGCTGCGGAGCTCAAACACGGACCTCTAGCCCTACTCACTGATCAAATGCCAGTAGTAGCTCTTCTCAACGAAGGTCCTGGGAAAGACAAGAACCTTGGCAATGTTTCTGAGTGCAAAGCTCGGAACGCTCCTATACTTGGCATCATCACCGAAGGAGACACAGAAGCAAAATCTCTCTGCGATCACTACATCGAAGTCCCGAAGAGCCCACTCTACACAGCCACTGTAAGCTCCACTGTAGCACTCCAGTTATTCGCCTACCACGTAGCTCGTCTCAAAGGCTGTTCCATTGATCAACCTCGCAATCTGGCGAAAAGCGTAACTGTAGAATAATTTTTCTACTACATACTATTTTTACTCATTCAGGCCGTAGACATTCGTTTGTCTGCGGTCTTTTGTTGTCATTACCAGACGACAAAATCAGCCTCTATTCTTATTACGTATTTTTTGGTAGCCAGCCCTTGCATTTAATAAAAAATATACTATGACAACCGAAGCACACTCTATACTCACACGGAAAAAACTAATATGATTAAAAACATCGCGATCTTCCGTTTCTGGAACTCATCAATCGGAAAAAAGATCATTGTAGCAGTCACAGGCATATTGCTAGTTCTCTTCCTGGCAGGACACTTGACAGGTAATTTGCTCATGTACGCAGGACCAAAAGCATTTAATGAATATGCAAAATTCCTTCATTCAATGGCTCATGGAACTGGTATATGGTTCGCACGTCTAGGTTTGCTAGGAACGCTTTTCTTACATATTGCAGCTACCATCTGTCTTGTCATCCAAAACAAAGAAGCCAAAGCAGACACCTATCAGTGTGAACGCTATGTTCAGGCCAATAAAGGCTCACGCTGGATGATATGGTCCGGCCTCACTATTTTGCTTTTTGTTGTGTTCCATATACTACACTACACTGTTCGCGTTGACAGTGAGCTAGCACAATTGGCAAGAGAGGGAAACCCATATGGGATGGTTATCGAAGGGTTCAAGAACCCTCTTGTGGTTATCTTTTACATCCTAGCAATGACCTGTTTATGCTCACATCTAAGCCACGGCGTAGCTTCCATCTTCCAGACACTTGGCTTACGCACCCGCAAAAATGCCAAACTTATTTGGGCCGGATCATGGGCCTACACGATCTTCATTTTCGTAGGATTCATTTCCATTCCAATCGCCTGCTTCTTCGAGCTCATTCACTAATCCACTATTAAAATCTAACTTAATTTTTACGATGTCTCTAGATTCAAATATTCCAGACGGTCCATTGGAGAAAAAGTGGACTAGCCACAAGATGAACTCCAAGCTCATCAATCCTGCTAATAAGCGTAAATTTACCATCATTGTAGTGGGCTCAGGCCTCGCGGGTGGAGCCGCAGCAGCCACTCTTGCCGAACTAGGCTACAAGGTAAAATGCTTCTGCTACCAAGATTCAGCCCGTCGAGCACACTCCATTGCCGCCCAAGGTGGAATCAATGCAGCTAAAAACTATCAAAACGATGGCGACTCTGTCTATCGACTCTTCTACGACACCGTTAAAGGTGGCGACTTCCGCTCACGTGAAGCCAACGTTTACCGCTTAGCAGAAGTATCCGCAAATATCATTGACCAAGCAACAGCTCAAGGAGTGCCGTTCGCTCGTGAATATGGTGGACTTCTCGACAACCGCTCTTTCGGAGGGGCACAAGTCTCTAGAACTTTCTACGCGCGAGGTCAAACAGGTCAACAGCTCCTTATCGGAGCCTACCAAGGTCTTTCAAAAGAAGTGGCTAAAGGTGGTATTGAAATGCATGCTCGCACAGAAATGATGGACCTCGTCCTCGTTGACGGCCACGCCAAGGGCATCGTCGTAAGAGACATGGTAACTGGAGAAATCTCAACTCATGCCGCAGACGCCGTCTGTATAGCTTCCGGAGGCTATGGTAACGTGTTCTTCCTCTCTACTAATGCCATGGGCTGTAACGTTATGGCAGCCTATAAAGCTCACAAAAAGGGAGCATTATTCGCAAACCCTTGTTACACACAGATTCACCCAACATGCATTCCAGTTTCAGGTGACTATCAATCGAAGTTAACTCTAATGTCAGAGTCACTTCGTAACGACGGCCGCATC
>JAVCKV010322467.1:0-13956 GCA_032274145.1 Herpochondria borealis
AAGTCCCTTCCCCAGCGCGGTGCTGAGGTGGAGCTTTGGGCCTGAATAGGCATGTGGCCAGCCGAGGCTGGCTCGTTGGTCACCGGCGGGAGATGCGACGGAGTGGGCGTGGCGATCAATCCAAATTGGGCAAACTGCTTCTCAATTGAGCCCAGTTTGGACTTGATCGCGAGGACATCGGACTTGATTCCGGCGAGTTCTTGGCTGTGGGCACCAACGGACGACTCGGCACCAACTGCCCGACTAGAGCTCTCATTCAACTCGACACGAATGTTGCTCATCTTGGTCATAATCATCTCCTTTGACAAGGTAGCGTTCGTATGTGCGGAGACTGCGTCTGTATTTTCGTCTACGACGCACATACGAATTAATTCCATTTTCTTCCCCAGGTTTTCGATACATTTTTAAACTTAATGGAAGACAGCCGCTAAGTCCACTTCGTAATGTTTGCCCAGCACTACATCACAAATCTTTTCTGACCAAGGCTGAGTCAACGTGGCTTGGGTTTCATAGGCTCCAGAAAGCGATATGTTTGACACGTGACCAGGAGGATCGAAGGGGGAGGAAGGGCCAGGAGTTCCCCGCCGCAAGCGGACGTACTTCTCGCCTTGAGTATCATCATCATCATCATCATCATGAAGTCGCGCCTTCGGTGCGAAGTCGTAAGCATAATTCTTGTACGCAGACACTGTCTGCCCTTGTTTCTTGTTCTCATGGTCTTGAGCATCATAATCAATTGCAACTCTTATAACGGCATCATCATCATCATCAAGTCGCGCCTTCGGCGCGAAGTTCTTCGGTTGATCAACAGACGCCCGCGGCGCCTGATCGTGCTGATGTGGGAGTGGCGCCTTTGGCGCCACAACATCAGCACCCTTGGTCATCTTTTTCGTGGATGGTTGACTGCCGCTGAAGATGCTAGCGATTTAAATGGACGCCTTGTGGTCCTTTTATGGGCGCAGGGACATCGTCAGAAAGGGTTCCTAGAATCTCTTCTAGGTCGGGATATCAGTGCAGTTGCTGTGGAGAGCTCGCCCATAGCAGCACACAAGGGGACGGGGCGTGGTAGGGCTAGATGGAGGGGCAGTTTGTGGCTAAGAAGGGGACTGCCGGCACGTGTGGAAGGGCGTCGTTTCGGCGGCGCTGCGTTGTGTGCGTCCGCGCAACGTTGCCTCAACTAATCCCAAAGGAAGCTGAAAAATGAAGAAGAAGAAGGGGAAAAGAAGGAGACAAGACGGGAGAAAATGGCTTTACTTGGGAGGCAGTTCGCACTACAACCTTTCATGCTTCTCTCCAACCCCAACCCGGCGCCGCCCAGACAGCTTACGTAGCGGCTAGGCGAGCGCTCAAGGTGGAGCTGGTGGACCACAACGTTCCAAGGGCAAAAAAACCCTAGAAACTAACTACACAGAGTTTCACTTAGGAATTACAGTATCTTCAGCATTAACCAGTGCATTAACCTAGACTCCCTCAGATATGGTAGTGTGCCCTAACTATGCAGACAAAGTAACCAATAAACGAACCACCGAGCCCAACCACTCCGCAGCCATGCCACTCCGCAGTGGCGAAATGACAAAGTGGCTAGGTCCGGACAGTACCTCTGACTGTACCCGACCCGAATGGCGTAGCGGGGACGTGGCAGACAATTCTGACCACCCGGGGGTGGGCGTACACGTGTAGATTTCCGGCGTAGGTGTGCGGACCCCTTATCGCCGTACCACAAGTCGTCTGGAAGGTGCCATTTGAATGGCGATGGATAGTCTTCGTAAGGCGCAACTCAGGCACAAAAGTGACTCCGAAAAACTCGTCCGACGAGCTCGAAAGATCCTTATCGGTGATGGCGGTGCGTCAGTCTGTCTATACAACCGGCTGCAGGGCCTCCAAATAGGGCAAATAAGGATTGTGTAATCTGGCTCACCCTCCCTTTCCCTAATAGGGCGATTCGTCGAAGAATAATTAGGGCAGATTATTGCGCGACGAGTCGGTTCCAGCCAAGAAAAGAGTAGTTTCAAGAACATCCGAGCGCGTGGTGGCCTCCCAGTCCGTATGGCCACAAGATGCTTCGGGCCACAATTGGTTTTTGGTCAACGAACCGCGCTGCGCCAATATTAACCCTCGTGAGCCAGGAAGACCGATTCTAACAGCCGGAAAGTGGGTGAAAGAAAAAGAACTGAAGGACTCCCCCTGAGTTTCGATATTCTGAGCCACTGTTACCTACCGGCGGCTACACAGCGGCCAGAAAATTATTCAAGTATAATCCGATATGGATCCACCCGGTCAGTTACTGGTGACCGGAAGGCCAGAACGGTTGAGCCCGTCGCTCGGGACCAACGCGACATGATGTACCAAGATGGAAAGAATAATGCAGTATAACAGCGAGCGCGCTGTTATAATAGTCGCTGAGGGGTAGCAGTCGGCAGAAGACCGAGAGTGGCACGAGACAGAGAGAGAGAGAGAGAGGTGGATCGGTAGATCACTCACCAGCTCGCGAGGAGGAGGGCCCGAGTAGCGTGTGTGTTCTTACACTGCAACGCTTAGTCGAACGCCTAGAGGGACGTGATACAGAGTGCCGGGAGATTGCGTTGCTCAGCGCGTTGTGAAAATGGTGAGAGGGGTTGCTCGAGTGAGGGAAAGAGAAAGGGGAATGGCGATGAGGATTACAGTAAACGTGGTGTGCTGCGAGGAACAGAATTTTACTGTAGTCGGGCACGTCCGCTGACGGCTCGAATTCTTATGTACCATATACCTGTCGCGTGCAAATGTAAGCGACGGCGATCCGGTGGACCGTTGTGTAGCAATGGTCACCGGGATACTGTATTTTCGTACTGAAAACAGTAGCACATGCACTTTACAGCTGAAAAGTGGCTCCCTCATCGCACTGCTGTGTTGAAGATCAAAATCCTACGCTGTTTTCCACTGTAGGACTATACAGCGGAGTGGCACCGCGTCCTGCACGGCAGTGAAACACTGTAAGAGCGTACAGTGGTGTGCCGTTACACCATATATGGTGGTATACCAATATGCAGTTGCACGATTGTAAGCGTCGAAACTGTACGGATGTAAAGAACCATTCGATAAAGGAGAGGTGGATGGTGCACTCAGCCTGATAGGGCGAGATTCTACACATTTTCCTCTTCAAGACGGTGCCTTCTCGCCACAGTAAAAGCAATTTCTCATCCATCGGCTCACAGAGTGCGGTACAGAGGTGTCGCGTGGTCTCTAGTGACACATATAAAGTGTTACTGTACGGCCATACAGTAACACCGCAGAAGGTGTACTTTTTACTCAAATCAATATTTTTCTATTTGATTATTAATTTTTATACCCAAGAACTAGGTAACTTTTGGCCATGTGCAGACAGAATTGTGAGACCAAATAACATGCTCGTGCACAAAACCGGTGTACTCAAGTAGGTTTCTGGTTTCCTGCGCACGGCTACGGGAGGGAACGGTTTGCTTCGCGCTATCGCTTGCCGCCGTCCGCGTTTTTTGCGAGGATGTACGGGGCAAGAGGAAGTTAGGCTATGGATGGTCTCACTCGTCTCGGAAAGCACTGTGCCGCGCGCCGCTAATAGCGGTAAAGTTTTACCGCGTGTTACCAAGCCACGTTGTTTATTGTTACTGTAAGACTTAAAGTAAAACTACCAGCGGTGTGTAATTTAGAATCGAACCGCACTTTTGCGGTTTGATTATTAAATTCCTCGGCCAAAACATTTGCCGGTTTTTTTGGTGGTGCGGGGGCGGCAATTTGAAACAAAATTTCCCATCTGCGCACACCACCACTTGGTGGTCCGCAGAGTTAGCGCGCCGCCCGCCGCGCACCTATTACTGTACGCATCCGCCCACGGGAATAATTACGTAAGCCTCGCGCGATGGTTGTCGCGCTGGAGGTGTTTGAAACCGAAACAGTCCGCTGACGATTTGGATCCGGATTTTCCGGGCGTGGTTGCGCCCGGCTTTTTGCCTATTCGCCCACATGCCCGTAGACGCATCGAAGACCATACAGTCTGCTGACGGCGTGGGTAGGGCGTTTTCTGCGCACAGGTGCGCGTGGAAAAAGGCGTTTACACGCCGTTAGCAAACGGCGTGGCTGGTTAATACTGTCCAGACTTTGGGAAGCGGTGATGAATCGGGAGCAAGATATTGGTTACATGTAATACAGTGGCTTGACGCTACTGTTGCCTCGGTATAATACAGTGGTTGGAGATAATTGCATTCTCGGTGACTAAAGAAGCGGACCTTGCTGGATTTAAAGACACGGTTCGTTGTCCTCAGTCTCCTGTGCGTCCTCCTATCGGGATTGATTAGTGCGCTCCCTCCATAATTTCGGTTGCTTTAGAGTAGTTCATGTTTTTAGCTTCAGAGACATATAAACCATGAGATCCCCTCCAACCCTTCTGGGTTTAGTGGCCATCCATCCTTCCCAGATTTGTAGTACCGTTTCAGAACAATGTCCTTTTCGTTACTCAAAGGGGCTGCCGATACAAACGAAAGCACCCTCTTCGTTCAATCGCACGGTTCCGTAAGTCTCTCTGATGCATTTGGTCTTTAGACCTAAAAAGACGTAACTCACGTTCTTACACAGAAACGTTGCGAATCCCTCATAAAAGAGTCTTGAGACAAGCCAGACGGATTAGTCACAGTTGACAATTTCCAAGAATTTCTTCAAGTATTGTTCCCGAAACCACCGGCCAAGCCCACCCAATTCTATCATCGGGCCAGTCCCTAGTGAACCTCATTGTCGAAATCCGAGACTCTCGCCCGGGCGGCGCAATAGTCGCCCCGGGAGGGGGCACGTTGGCGGGGCACGGTGTCGCAACCTTTTTGGCTTCCTCCACCATCAATCCAACAGACGCCACTCAACAGACTGCAGAAGCCGTTGCGCTGCTCCTTTCTGGAGTGAAAATGAGATGCTTCAGAATAATTTACCCCGATGCCTCCCAGGCACACACAAGAGACGGTACAGTATACCTCCAGATGCCCAAGAGTTTTTGGTCTCCCCGGGAACGCAGCCTCAACAGCCGTCGTCTAAACTCACGAACAGGACCTCTCAGTCAAGCAAAAATAAAGATGGAATTCCTTTACAGTCGATGGCCCACACGGACGAGGTGGATGAAACCACCGTCACCGCCTTAAATACTACCCAAGGATGCCTCAAATCGCACGTCGAATTCTTCGAAATTTGGCTAGAGAGCTCCGCTCTCTAACGCACCGAGACATGGAGAATCTCGTTTTATCAGCCATGGATAGAAAAACCGCAAACATCCAGGCCATCGCGGTCATATGGATAGCCGAATATCGCCTCCAAAGGCAACACAAGGTAATAAATCGTCTTCAAAGTATCAAGCCGCGTACTGCAACACGCAGACCGCAATAACGGCGGAGAATCAGGCTATATATAGATTATACAAAAAGGCGTGGCTTTAGCAGTCGAAGATAAAGCTCGCCAAATTTGCGAGTTAATAAACGGTGAAGCCTTCCGCCAAGAACACCACAGCCTTTTCACGGCGACGTTCAACGAGTATATAGACGAGTCCGAAACCGCGCTAAATGTTAAAAACGATCTCTTGAACCGCCCAGAGGCTAACGACTGCCTCGGAAGTCGTTTTGAAGACCGAATAGACGAATAAAAGGGATCTAATACCCTAGATGATTCAGAATTTCGTCAACTAAAATTCTAATCAACAAGCCCAAACCTACGGCCAAGTCCATCATTGGCTTTCAGGCATGACGCAAGCACTTTAGTCTTTTTCAGGCAACCCCATACGAGCAGGCCCGAGCAGCTCGTCCGAAGAAGTTTCCTCGAGCAGCTCGTCGATAAAGAAGTCGAAAGAGTCTAAACTGAAGAAAAAAAGAGCACTCGTCCTCTTTTGTTTCATTTTAAATTTTCCTCGAACAGAAAGGAGTATTCTCACTCATCTAAGTCATCTTAGTCGGCTTCAAAGTCTTCTCGTTGTGACCGGAAATCGGAAGATGTGTCGACCACACCGACGACTAAATAGACGAAACCAGATAAGAAGACGAGAAGGGAAAAAGACTTCTAAAAATGGAAGATATAGAAGTTGTCGAGATGTAGAAAGAAGAAAATCTCTCACCTTTTAAGCCAGTGAAAAGTTTCTTCAAGTCGGAAGTGAACTATCTTACCTAATATCTTCGAGATCTTTCAACTTAATATGGAGGCAAAAAGTCTTCTAAAGTCCCGAAGTACCACAAGCGGATGGACTTCAAAAATAAATATTTAAACTTCGACACATCCCACCCGGTGGAGATCATCAACTTCTTGACGACTTTCAAGGATGTATGCGACACAAATTCCATAAACTAAATTAGGACTACTCAGCTCTTCCACTATATACAGAGAGCCCCCAAGCGCGCAGTGCGCAAGACTTTGAAGTCGAAGGGTCCAACCGGGAGATAATTGAGAAAATACAGAAAATATCACAAGGTATCGACTTACGCAGGCGTGTTCCACCTGCTTCTGAAGAAATGTGAGACCTAATAAATCCTTTCGAAGGCGCATGCGGCCGTGGTAGACTGAAAGAAGCCAAAAGATAAACATGCCGTAGCATACGCATAGAAAATGCCAAAAGATAAACATGCCGTAGCATACGCATAGAAAATGCCTGGTAAGGCAGAGCGTACCGGCGACGTTTCCCCGGAAGAGAATCTGAAAGAAGTTTCCCTAACGGGCTTCGTCTTTCTATCAGAGGCTATGTTAGGAGTAACATGTCGCATTAATTGTTAGTAGACTTTCCAAAATGTTCCTAATCCTACTTCAACAACTGCTGAGATTAAAAGTAAACAAAGTGCAGGCGAAAGTAACCAAAATGAAATATTATTTAAACGAAGAAATGCCATATCTGGACTACAAATCTTTACTGGAACGATTCAGTTACCAAACCCACCAACCACAACAGGCATTACCATAAAATCATTAGAAAATCATGTGCAGTAATTAAAATATTGTAAACTAGGTGATTTCCTAAAAGTAAATAGTTTCCTGGTTTCGCGAGTTTCATACAAATTAAAATCGACATAAAACCTCCAAATACACCAAAACATGCACAAAATATTTAATATAATGTTCCAATATCTTTATAATTAATTGAAAATAACGAACGAGAGATTCAGTGAAAAATTTAAGTCATTAAAATTACGAGAGAGACGGGATTCGAACCCTCAATTTTTAACGCGCCATACTTATAACCTACCATTTAGTTACTCATATAGGGGAAGGGAGCACGGAAAATTCTGCCCAAGTCGCCTGACTATGGGTGGCTTGCTCCCTGTGTGAGATCGCGCCCTGCGCTGGGCCCTGTGAAGGTACTGGCGCGGCGCGGGGGCCAGCGTTTCTCTACTTTGCGTCGTGGCAATTTCCACTGCCCACGGTGGTTCTTCGGAGAACGGCGGTACCGCCAGTGGCTGGCGATCAATAGTTGGTTAGAAGAAGCAAAAAAAACCACTGAAAGGTCACGGCTTCCGCTGGACGACGTCAGCGGTGGAGGGTCGTCCAGGGTATCGAGTGCAGAATGGATCCCGGATAGGCGGGATTGGATAATCGCTACGTGAGTATCAAACTTTCTAACCTGGGCCTTCAGCCCGTGCAGCTGCATTTTCTCAACTGTCTCGAACGGTTGATACATGATGCTTAGGTCCAGTTCTAGTTAACCATGGCGGTTATCTAACCGCTCGATATTGCCGCGCAGGCAGAGCACTTCTCCTGTATCTTAGTCCAAATTATTTCGGATGAAGATTGTGAGAGGGCTCCCCCATCAACTTTACTTCCTTCGCCTGCTGCCGCGAGACTTCTGAGGCCGGTTTAGTCCCCTCCCGATTGTACGCTTTCTGTTGGAGGAGGGTCGGCGGGGTTGAAGTCCTCAGGAAGGCAAACGTATGTTATAAACTGACTACCCACGTACTAGATACCGCTCCCACGGTGAAGCGTCCATCCCCGCGAGGTATCCGCTGCTTCGGAGGCTTCCGTTCCCCCAGTTTTGATCGCCTGGAGCCCTGAAGAGGACACAGGAGTATTCTCACCAACCGGATCCACACTCGGGCTAGGGGTGGAGTCGGAAGGGAGTTTTGGCAGTGGTTTTATGGTGGCGAACGAGCCGCTAGCTAGCGACTTGTTGCCAGTTCCCTAACCCGCTGGACCAGCGAGTGAGGTACGCACATGTGTGTAATCACTCAGGGCCAAGCGCGTGTTCACGTAAGAATACAGTTCTAGGTCGTGAGATCAATAAGTAGTACCACAGCGAGGGCGCTATAATAATCTTCGGGGATGAGCCAACGTCGGAAAAAGACCAAGAGCGGCACAACAGAGAGAGCGGAGTATCGGGAGACCACTCGTCATCTGGCGAGGAGGAGGGTCTGAGTGGCGTGTGTATGCTCACACAGCTATGATTGGTCGCACTTGTAGTACGCCCCGGTAGGTCGGGGGCGAGCGTACTAAAAAGGACAGATTATGATAGAGCTACGTAATGGAGCAGTCGGAAGCTGAATGGGAAGGAGCGGTACGAGTGTGTCTGAGCGCTTGGGGGCGCTCCGCGTTGCTTCGCAGTGCGCTCGCCTTCCGCCGTAGACTATAAAAAGAAATGGATGCACAGAAAGGAAAGGAAAGAAACAAAAAACAAGGGAAAAATGCATTGGAAAGACTTTTCTCGCCCATAGCTTGGTGTCGGGAACTGGTTTTTCTCTCTTTATTCTCACCCGCCCCTCAAGAGCAACGTCTTTATTTCTCTGGCCCGAAGTGATTAGTCGCCGGGTGGAGAAACAGCCAGGGGAAAACCTGAGCCAATCAATCAATCACATTGCACGCACGCTAGCCCGTACGGGCGCGCAACGTGTGGCCGTTTTGCCAGATTTCACAATCCGGGGCGTTTTCTCCGATAAAATACCTCTCACGTACAAAAACACACACAAAATCCATGCATACACAGCGGTTACACACTCCACACTTCTCCTAAGTTTAAACTTTGGTATTCATACCCTGCCACAGCTGGTAACAGAATTTTGCGTGCTTTTAGCCGACCATAGCAAATCGAGTCGAAATTTGGACATGTAGACCGTACCGGTCGGAATTCTCAGCCACAGCGACAATGGAGGCACAACCGAACAACAAACAGACTGCCCACGCGGGTATACCCTCATCACCCAAATCTCATCCGACCACGCTGAATTATCCTCATCAGAGGGCCACGCCACACCGGAAGAGTTCCCGGCTGAAGACACTAGAACCGCGCAAGCGGCACCGATCCCCACTGGTAAATATTTCATCAACCGCATCGTCGCTCAAAATTTGGCAGATAGCTCAGAAACAGTCGTCCATCGCGGGACTCGACTGTATCTTTTCCGGTTGTATGGCTTCCTACCTTGGGATTACACTTGGGAACCAATACCTCACCTACCACGTTCACACTTACTTCTCTATCAAAAAAAAATCCCGCCTCCAGCGTATATCGACACGGCCATCATCGGTTAACTTCATCAGCTAAATTTGTAACGCTAACGCGTAGTAACTTACGGGTAATTTTCGGATCCACGAGGGGGTAGGGCCTCCAAAAATCGCTTTGTGCTCGCACTCTCTGTCAGCGATCTTCGCAACCAGGCTACGGATAAAAGAAGTACGAAGGAACACAAAGCAAACTGTTAAAAAATCCAGTACAGAGCTACAGGCTGACAGTATTTATCTTTTCGACAAAATGAGGTCAAGGAGGGGCATCAAACAACAGATACGCGTGTGCGTAGATTAAGTAGAACGCCTAACGGCGCTGGCGCTTGAGCGCACGGAAATAAATACTAAAACCTAGCAAAACTGGATCTCGTCCACATCGAAACGAACACTTCAAAGGACGCAATTTTTGTCACAAACTTCATCACCCTGTCCTCGCTCGCGATCAAGGTTTGTGTAGTACTCGCGTCGCGAATGTAAAGCCGCGTGAGCGGCCTAAATCCCAACCAAACCTCCGGACCCGAAGAGGGCAGTCGAAATGGCTCGAGAACAGGATCCTGACGGTTCGTAGCAGTACTTTAAGGCCCTGGTACCCACACGTACCGGGCTCCTACGGATCGCAACCGAGAGATTGGATAACGTGGATTCGGGAGACGGAGATTTTTATGTCCCAGTTGCAGCCCTCACAACATCTGGGCGAGGTTCTGGACCTGGCAGGGCCCAAAGAAGAGAGTTAATATGAATGGAACGATGAAGATCTGGGTGGCCTGGATTGATCGTACGCGCCGCGTGATGCAACGAATGGGCAACCACAGTGTCAATTCAATCCCGCGAAATAGGGGTTTAATGGCAGAAATCACCCCTCGAACCGACGCGACCAGGGGTGTAGACCTAGCTGCCGGGACGCGAGTCATCGCTCGGACGATGAGAAAACTCCGCAGACACGGACTCCAAATCTAAGACTTCGATGTGTTGCAAAACTATGTGCAGATCCTGAGCGTTCTCACGCGAAACAAGAACTTGGGGGAGATCAACAGCCCGAATCAATGTCGCAAAAAGCGGCCAGAAGCGGTAGTTACCACTTGCATCCCAAAAGACGTACGAAGCCACTAGTGTGGCCCACTCCGTAAAATATCAACAACAAACAGGACTGCCGGCTGCGCCGCAGCTCCGCTTTGCGGGAAAAAAGGACCATCTGTAGCTTAGAATAACATCTTCCTGGGACCTTTACTTCGCGCCAGCGATTATCCACCGTGACTAACCGCTGAACACGACCCGCGTCCGTCAATCGTGAGTATTAGAAGTTTTGATAAGGCAGAAGGAAGCCCTTCCGGCTTCTTTTCTTCCGCTCCGCTCTGGCGAACTCTAAGAAACTCCGCACGGAGCATTTAATGAAATAAATGAACCACAACGGAAGGAGCGACCTCGTTAATATAAAGCCATCTGTTTGAACGGAAAAGTATCACTCCAACGGACGAATCGTCTCAAGGGAAACCTCGTTTATCCGCCGGGCATGGTCGAATTCTGTGTGATATCTAGCAACCTAGAAATCCTCGTCTCACTACTCGAGAAGAAGATTCTGAGGGGAATACTTGCGAAGGTGATGTTACACGAGGCGCGTGAAATTCTTGATGGCAACCGATCGCGAGCCTCGACGGCCGGCAAGCAACCTCTGGTCATGAGAAATAATGACGGTCGTCCGCAACCGCGGGTACAACTCCCCACTGGAATTTTACCAGGAACCCGGCCATGGGTGACGTATTGGCTCACGACAGCAGTTTCAAAGACCGCGTACGAAGGTATCCACGGGCCTTGGGATAGGAGCATCTTGGTAGCGTACGACCCACTATCGTTTAATCCATCAAATATCGCCGGCGAAGGGAACTTTTCTCGCGCGTGAGTGCTTTACACCTCCTAGTGGCGGTTCACGTCACACGGAATGTGGTGTACAGACGATAAATATTATCCGCTGCAACAAGCGCAGCCACGAAGGCACTCGCTTCAGCGAAAGACGGAACCAGAGAAGTACCAGTCGAAGCGACAGCCGCGAAAGCGGCGAGACTAGAAGTGGACGTTGGATTATTTACCATCCCCGCAGTAACGGGCGGC
This sequence comes from Herpochondria borealis, assembly GCA_032274145.1. Taxonomy (NCBI): domain Eukaryota; phylum Rhodophyta; class Florideophyceae; order Ceramiales; family Ceramiaceae; genus Herpochondria; species Herpochondria borealis. The sequence continues at coordinate 11,560 of JAVCKV010322467.1, forward strand.
TTCACCGGGACATATTTCATAATTACGCGCGCGGAATCGGGAATCTTGGACGGAGTGGCCTGACTAGACCTGGAATATTGTATCGCCGCGACCACCTTCTTCAGCCCCTAAGGCACGTCAGCTGTGCACTCATCGGCCCCGAGGGTGGAAAAAACTGTCCTACGGGTGACGGTGGACGCGGGAACTTGAAAAACGACCGGCGTCGGGACGCCTTTCTCGCTGAGCGGCACGAACAAAGTCGCGAAATTGTCGCGAGACGGCACAGAAGAACCTGTCAGAGAAGACGATAAACTAACACGTAATGAAGGTGCGGCACAGAGGCCGGTGGCGGGGACAGCGGAATGAACAGGCGCTTGTGCACGACCTGCAGGAGCCTCGGAGTTGTTGGCGGGCGTAAGGGAGAGATCTCGGAGCCCTTGAGGCAGGTTGATGGAGATCGTGAGAGCGATGCGGTCGGGGAGACGAGACTAACGAGGACCAAGATTTGGGATTCTGCTTGAGCGGACGATACGGGTTTGGATGGGATCTTATGCACGTCGCGAAAGGGAAAAGCAAGAAGGGTTCACGTTTAGTGACATGAAAAAAGTGTGGACTTTTCCTTTCTTTTCTCCAACTGACCCATAGAGGGATTAACCTCTAATTCAGGAAGAGCCAATCCCGCGGAGACCGCCCGAGCGTTAGAGAGGGAAGGGGAGATGTTGTTCAAAAGACGAGGAAGCGTTCTGGGAAATTTCAATGGATGTGTCGGATACCGGTTATTCGTCAAGAACTCTACGCATGTGCGTATCCGTAACCAGTGGACTGATTTACATGGTTAAGTCTACCAAAATGCATAATCGAGTAATCGCCACAGCATTATTCAGCCCAATCAATGCTGCTGATAATTACAGTGCCATGACGGTGGCGCTGTATTCCGGGATGGAGATTTATGAGGGCTTGTGCGCGATGCTCCACTGTCCAATGCTGGAACCTCTGGCCGACATGTCACATAGATTCCATAACGGATCTGAACAGCTTCCGCTGTCAAACCCTCCGATAAGGGGCCGGAACCTCACCGCACCTCGCGCAGCCACACTTTTCGACCCATTCCATTGAAAAAACCTTACGATTCACGTAAGCCGCTTGCGCGGAATCGTCGAAGAGCTACTGTAGAGCTACAAAAGATGCTACTAAGCACTCCGCTTAACGGTACGTTCTCAACAGTAAACCAATTCGGTAGCGATTGGTTCAAAAAGTATTTTGAAAGAGTCGCAGTACACCTGAGTGTTCCAGTCCATGCAGCCCTTTAGAAATACTACGGGCGGAATCAACACTCATCGTGTACCTGTGAATTTTCAGTTTTCCTTGGCGAAGTGGCTTCACATAAAACCCCCGTCAAAGAAACATTTCGCACTGACCTCCCTAGCAAAATATGTTGGAAACAATCTCCGCAACACATCCTTCATGCAAGTAACGTAAAACCTCTCACAAAAACCACACTGAGTGTCTCTGTCCGTCCCAGCTTTCTATAATAATCCTCTTCAGCTCTTTTGCCTTCTCACGTTCTATGTCAAGCGCCAGATCTAAAAAGCCAACCATGTTGCTCTGCCCCGCCCTTCTGGTGCCTAGATGACCCATCACCCGTTCTCCCGGTACTTCTAACCTTGCCTCCAGATACTTATCAACGGTCGATCGGCCTCTACAATCGTTTTACACCATCCAAATTCTCGTCTTCAATTCACTTCTATTTCTCAGACCTCTGTCCCTCGGGTCGCATTTCTATGATTTCCGCGCTCACGGTTTTTTTGCAGCACACAATAATTTATATAATTCCTTAATGAAGAGAAAATGGTGAAATGTTAGGTACGTCAAGGAAAGATGTTTGAATTCTGAAACATAATCCTCCATTAATTTACTTCAAGATCCCGTATGCAAGAATTCCACTTCTAACGTCTGTTCTGCACCATTAACATACTATCAAATTGAATATTTTACTTGGAGGTTTACTTATCCGATAAAACAACTGCAGTCTTGAAATGCCTCTAAAGTACTTTGTATCAAATTAATACCGGACTACCTGCGAAGTTCTCAAATCTCCCTCTGTATACTAATTAAACTCTACAACACAAAAGCACCTCCGAATCGCCCTTCTAAGAGTACAATACTTGCCAAGGGTTTGTAAAAAGGATGTACGCAGACACTTTTGCGCGGCAACACACAGTGCACGCACGTGCCTTAGTTTATGAGCGTAATATATGGTTACCAGTTACCACCATATATTAGCCATATAGTGTGTTCTAAGGTAGTCGCCCTGAGACACGTGTAGTTTATTTGTTTTCCCATATAAGCCGCGCTCCATCTCACTACGCGAGCGCACAATAAATGATAACTGGTAACTTACCTTCCTCTCTTCGTCCC
>JAVCKV010322578.1:0-13954 GCA_032274145.1 Herpochondria borealis
ACTAAGAATACAGCAGAAGCCGCTGCTACTGGATCAGAGAATGCTACGAAGAGGGCGTTAGGCTCGCAATATTTTTTGCAGAACCGCTCTATATAGTTGACGCAAAAACGGATGCAAAATCCAAAGAACCCTACTCGTATGAAGGCGCTCTATTTTTGACAAGGGACTGTGTATCGTTCATAGCCCACAAAGAAGAGTGCTGGCCTTGGAACTCGTTTTTCTCAGATCAAAGTAAGCCAATAATTTTAGCAGGTGATCAGCATATTGAGTTCCGAATTAGACATATTAATGCGTTACGTGATGACGCTGGCAAGCTGGGGATGGCTTTGCAAAGCCAAGCCGACTTATTTGTAGATGAAGAATCACCAGTGTTATCTCCAGTACCTAAAAAAGGGGATCCATCATCAATGGATACGTGGATAAGGCATGTAATTGAAAAGGAAAAGAGCTTAGATATTAATGATTTAATGCCTTACGGATTACAGAGCGAACTAATTGAAAGGTCTTCAGAATATGACTATCAAGACGATGGAGCAGTAAAAGGTGCTTGGAAACGACTCAACCTAATTTCAGCAAAAAAATAATCAAAACACCCTAAAACCACCCAAATCCCCCCATAGTATCCCCTGCAAGACAATGCTGAAAATGCACTTAGCGCCACCCAACAACAGTGGCATTTACCAACCTAAAGCTAGGTGCAGATCAGATCATGACAGATAAAACAAAGCCCTCTGATACCCCAGAGGCACAGCAAACCCTACTCACACAAGAGCAAACCGCGCAAGAATACAACTTGTCGGAGCGCTTCCTCCAACATGACCGCGTCACAAAGCGCCGCATTCCTTTCATTAAAATTGGGCGCTTCGTTCGCTATCGTCGTGAAGATGTAGATGCTTTCATTGAGGCCAACAAAATTGGCGGGGAGGCTGCGTAATGAAGAAATTAACTGAAAAAGATAAAAGCATCTTCAACGACATTGTTATTGCTCATAGTCCCACAACCATAAACGGAAAACTGAAAAATGGAGTGAAAGCTGTTCAGCGCGGCCTGGACATTGGCGGCGATGAAGGTATGGAAACGCTGATTCTGGGCGTAGGTATGTTGAATCAGGCCATTTCACGCTATGAATTGTTGAAGCAATCTGAAAACCGTGCGGAGGTGTTGCATGGAAAGTAAGGCAGAAATGAAAAAGCCGCACGGGATAGGTGCGGCTTCTGGTAAAGCATCTACGTTTGGCGGCGTGGACAGTAAAAAGCATACAGCAAATCAGATACGAGAGACAACAGACTCGATTGATTTAATTGAACAAGCCTGTCTTGACGCAACGGGCGCAACGGCACCCGAAATACCGGCAATGCAAAAAAAAGTAGGGCGGGCGCATACTCACTCATGGGCAGCTGGAAACCTTTGGATTGACTCAATGGATCATGGAGACAAGGTTAGCGCTTATAAGAATATGAAGCGGATTGTATGGCTGACGCTTACTGAAAAGTGGGGAGGGCGGAATGATGGCTAACCATACCGACCACCTGCAAGCTGCTGAAAACGCCTTATCTGAGTTTACTGGTCTTACTGTCCGACTCCCTGCTGATGCGCTGCATAGTCTCAAATGGCAGCGCACAGCAGACCAGAATGACAAGAAAGGCCAGAAGAGTTGTGCGTATAAGTTTGTTGAAAAAGATCAATATTATTTGGTGATGATGAAAAATCACCGCACCGATCAAATGATAACTGTTTCGACAATGCCCAAAGGAAAACGCCCGCTTCTCACACCGCAAGACAGGGCAGCAGCCCAACGTCAGCGGGTTGAGCTAGAGCGCCAACAACGTGAACGCAGCGCCCGCAAGCGCCGTATGCTAAAGAGGATGGCCCGCAAGTTGTGGAATGCTTCATTAAAGACGAAAGATTGGCCGGGGCCACATCCTTATCTTCTGAAAAAGGGAATTCCGCCTCTCAATTGTCGGCGTAACATTTCCAGTAAACGCGATGTGTTGTTGGTGCCACTAATCGACCTGGCATCAGGGCAGCTGATCACTTGCCAAATTATCTACGGCAATTCTTTTAAACGCGCTATTAAAGGCAGTGAGATGAATGGGCTGTGTGCTGGCATTTCAATCACAGGTGTCACTATCGCTGAATCGCCGGTTTTATGGTTAGCAGAGGGTTATGCAAGTGCTGTGAGTCTCAGTATTGAGACTGGGGAGCCGGTAGTGATGACGGTTAGTGCTTCAAACATGGTGCATGTTGCGGATGCACTAACACAACGCTATCCCAGCAAGATTATTAAGGTAATGGCTGATGATGACAAACTGACCCAGAAAAAGACCGGACGTAACCCCGGAATTTTGGCGGCTCAACAGGTGCAGAAACGACACCCCGCGATTAGTCTGCATAAACCACTATGGCCGCCCGGTGCGCCCGAGTCGCTGAGTGATATTAATGACCTTGCTCTTTGGGAGTCTCAGCAAAAAGGAGGTGCAAACTAATGGCCGCAAAAGTCGAAGAATTTTCACCCGGCCAGCTGCCACCAGAGGAGCAGTTTCCCGATATTCTGGATATTGTCGGCCAACCACCTTCTAAGCCATACCCGGAAAGTGAATTAACAGCAATTATTCGCAGCGCAGCAGGTGAGGCACAATCCATTGTTAAATCCCCGTTTGCTATGCTGGCCTGTTCAGCGTTGGCGGCGGCTAGCATCGCTGTGCAAGGGCTGGTGAAGGTGCGCACGCTGAAGAAGCTGATTTATCCGGCAGGTCTAATGATGCTGACTGAGGCTGAATCCGGCGAACGCAAAAGCACGGGTGATAAGTCATTCATGCCCTTCATGGAGCGCTGGGTAAATGAGGAGCTGGGCAAGCTGGAAGACAAGCTTGCAGATTATGAGGCCGATTTAGCCGCGTGGAAGGCGCAGATTAAAGGCTGTGAGCAGCGTATTCAGAAGCAGGCGAAGGAAGAAAATCAGGACGCAATACAGGCCACCAAAGAGGAACTGAAAAAGCTACACCACAACGAACCGAAAAAGCCACCTGTACCACGATTAAGGCATTCGGATATTACGGTGGAGGCACTGGTTAAGGCGCTGAAAAACTTCCCGGTGATTGGCATATTGACTGCTGAGGGTGCGCAGTTCTTCGGATCGGTTGCATTCCAAAATGGCAACGGTAGTAACTTCATGGCTAAGTGCAATAGCGCTTATTCTGATGAGGCTATTGATGTTAGTCGGTCGGGCGATGGTAGCGCCATGATTAACAATATCGCGTTGACAATGTTTGTCTCTGTTCAGCCGCAGGTGTTTGAGGAGTGGTGCAAAAAGCAGGGTAGTACCGCGTGGGATTCCGGCTTTCTTCCCCGTGCATTAATGGCTTCACCGGAGACGACGCAAGGCACCCGATTGCTGGGCAGTATTGAGGAAGAAAACAACGCCATGCTGGAAACCCCGGCGCTGGATGAATTCAACCAACGTGCTTACGAATTACTGACCCTGTTACCGCAGCAGATGACCGAAGCCGGGGCGCTGGATCGTAAGATACTGGATTTGTCTGAAGAGGCTTTGTTGTACTGGATGGAGTTCTACAACCATATTGAGGGGTCATTAGCATGGGGCGGTTATTCGGAGTTCATCCGGCCTGCTGCCTCCAGAGCAGCAGAGAACGCGGCGCGTATCGCTGCCATCTTCCATGTATTTGAACATGGTCTTGATGGTGAAATATCGCGTGAACACATGGTATCAGCCAGCAATATTGTGAAGTGGCATTTGTCCGAGACTAAGCGTTTCCGCTATCGCTTAGACTTGCCCGCGCATTATGTCCATGCAGGCAGTGTCAGCAAACGTATTGCCCGCTTTGCGCGTGAACGTAAGCTATCCGGCGTGAACAATTGGGATGTCGTTACAGAGCGCCACATCATCACCAAACTATCACCCAAGGCGGTTGAGGATCATAAGACGCTTAAACCGGTGATCATGGAGTTGATTGATTCCGGCCACCTGCTGAGATGGGAGCATGAAGCAGACCGGCCTTATGTGATCGTGAATCCTAAGCTGATTGACCATGAGGCTGGATCATGAGCCAACACGATGATGATGCATTCTTTGGCTGGTCGGGCGCTGCTGCGCCTGAGCCGGTCGCGTCGGGTGATTACCAGCGTAAGCTACACATCCGGTATCAACAGGACACAACACCCACACAGCCGCATTATGAGCCGTTTTCTGTGTTGGCGGGGCTGCGACTGTTAGCGGCGGATAAAACCTATTTGCGCGGTTTCATGGCTGCGCTACAGCTACCGGAGTACATCCAGCATGGTTTGTTATTAGAGTACCGCCAGCGGTGGGAGAGGGCTGCACAGCGCTCCATTCATCCTAATCAGGCTGACAACTACGGTAGACGTTCTGCAAATATCTGGATTCAACAGGGTGCAAAGGGCTTCATTCACTGGCAACTATTAGACACTGAGCCACCTTAACCGGTGGCTTTGTTGTATTTGGAGTTTTAATTATTTGACGGAATACGGGTATAGATGATACTAATAAAAGGGAAGCCCGTTAATCTATATAAATAGAGAGATAGGGAGGGGTGAGGCGCGTTAGAAATATACCCCTATATTTCAAACCATCCAGACAATCCACCGGCCACCCTGCCATCCTGAATAATTCCACTCCGAACTACCAGCCATTGTGCCGCTATTTGGGTCATTCTTTGGGTATCCTGCAAAGATGGAAAAAAGCAGGTACACGAAACCGGCCTTATAAATCAATTACTTACGATGATTTTGCATTCATGGAAAAACACAGGTACATGAATCCAGCCTTATAAATCAACTACTTATCATCATTTTGCACTGATTTGCAGTTTTCGCGGGTTTTCATTCTTGTGGGTGCCTTGTGTCAAGTTGTCGGCTGCTGTGATCGGTGGTGCTGTGATCGGTGGTGCTGTGATCGGTGGTGCTGTGATCGGTGGTGCTGTGATCGGTGGTGCTGGGGGTAGGGGGCATCAAATCCCTACAGATATACAAAAGCGCAGACCGTGACTTCCTTGTTGTGAAAGAAAACTCAAAACGCAGGGGGGGGTATCCGATTGAAAAACAACTGGTTTTCAGGAAATCGCAGTCGATAAAAATAGCAACTTATTTTTTTCGCCACCACCATTTTGAGGGGGGACTTGCTGAAAAAACGTAGGTACTTTATAGCATGCCTGGAGTACGGGTGCTTACACCGCATGTTTTTTCTATGTTGAATCTCTCTATAGGGGGCTAACAACAACACATCTGCGGCTGGTGATGTTGTAAGTGGCAACGCTAGCCAGCCGGAAGCCTTAGTATTGACCCGTGATTAGGCCGGATCGGTCAGGAGAGTACCGGCGATCACCAGCAAGCCCGGTACACCGCCACCCCAAAACGAGGCAACGCCCGCGCCGCGCTTTCTGGCAGTCGTGGATATAAACCCGCTACAATAGCCGCCATACAACACCGGCACAGGCCGGAAAACCTTGAACCGTATCGAGTGCCTCTTGATGACCCGTAAGCCAGAACCACCAGCCGACCACACCGCCAATAGCCAGCCAGCACCCAAAAACGAGGCAACCGCCGCGCCGCGCATTCCAGATAAGCCGGTGCTGAAACGTAATAAAAAACGGGTAGTGAAGCGGGAACAGATGCAGCCGGGAAAGCTGGCGACTACCAAAGCACCACCAAAACCGAAGCCCAAACGCAGGCCAGCCCCCACCCCAAAGGCACCGATCACGTCGCCATCTGAAATACGACTGGAAGCCCTGAACGCATCGCTTAATGGCTATCAGGCATGGATAAGCAAATATCCGCTTGCGCTGGGTGTCGAGAAACAACTATTTCAACACATCGCAAAGCATAGCCTTTCCTGTAGTAAGCGAGTGGTTAAGAAGTTGCTGCACCGTCACACCCACGACCGGCGCTATTTACAGGCAGTGCAGGCCGGTGAATCCCGCCATAACTTAGACGGGACTGAAGCCGGAACCATCACCCCAGCCGAAAAAGAACACGCAAGCCACATGCTGCAAAAGCCGGTATGATCAGGCTTTAATATCAGGCAAATAAGCCACGAAAACAGTCAACCAGAGCAGGATGCTAAACAATGAAAAATGGACTGACAGACATTACAGAGCAAATGTTCATTCCTATCGAGTGGATACGTGCTGACAAGTACTGCGAGTTATCTGGCGACACTATGCCAGCGGTCAAACAAAGGAAAGCGCGTGGCGAATGGTTGGACGGGGTGCATATTCAGAAACGATCAGGCAGGCTATGGGTTAACCTACGTCAGCATGCGCTTTGGGTGAAGCATGGTCTGCCTACATCCCACGAATAAAGCACAGCCTTTCCTGTAGCAAGCGCATGGTTAAAAAGTTGCTGCAATGCACTGCGCTATACCCACGACCGGCGTTATTTTCATGCCATGAAAAGCGGTGAATCCCGCTATAACTTAGATGGTACCACCGCACCAACCGAACAGGAACACGCAGCCCGTATGCTGATAAAGTGAGATAATCTCACTTTTGGAAGTTAAAATTTTGACTTCCAAATAGTCGGAATCCCGACCTTTTACCAGTCCTCATATCTGAGTGCTAAATATGGGGAAATCCCGCAATAAGTGAGCCAAAACCACTTATTCAAATACCCCGAATTCCGGGTATTTCAAATGTGTGAAAATCTCATATTTACATACCAGAAAATCACACATGTAAACCCCCCGCATCTGAGGGATTAGCCGTTTTAAACGGCAAAACCCCAATAACCTAGTAGCCTGAAAAGCAGCTGATATGCCTTATTGTCTGACAATCTGCCTTGAAATCCCCTGGATTCTGCCCGGATCAGCACCGGTGCCGGGCAAAAGCTACTGTGATGTGTCAACAATTCCCGCTACTCTAGTTGTGTTCACCACAATAGCGCTGAGAGGAAGCCAATGAATTTTTTTGAACTCGAAAGCCGCATACAGGGCAAGCTATTAATTAGCTGTGAGGATTTACAGCAGGTCATGAAAACCGGCAGCGGCAAGTTACCACCACCGGGCAGGGTAAGAGAGGCGTTAGACAAAAATGGCATACCCTACTTTTCCGGGCCATATAACAGGCCGTGGACAACCATTGATGCAATCAATTATGCGCTGAATCCAGCACTTAGAGCAGAGTACAATATCAACACAGAGCCAAAACACAGAATTAGGGAAATCGAATTCCCATAACAGCAATTTTATGCCCCTCATCAAAACCGCTTGATTTTCCCGCGCATCAAGGCGTATCCTAAAAATACAAATTGATTCGGGTATCTCACCCCATTACGGCGGCAAAAGCACCGCCCACCAGTCAGGCGGTTTTTTTATGCCTGTAGACTACACATCGGCGGTATTGCGTCGGGTATCTACAGGATTAAAATACTGCCAGCGGCGGAAATAATGTAGACCACTCCGTAAGTGGTGAGAGTACCCGGCCATTTGTGCTAACTCTCAAAATTACGGAGCTACAACAATGCTAAACGCTGCTATTGCGGGCGATCCACGCCCAAAAACCGCGCAACCCATGCGCTTACCCTCTTTCATCGTCCCGACTGAAATTGAATATTCCTTCCCTGAATCCGACCTGTCCTATATCCCAACGCCCAACGGCGTACTAATCACCTATGACGGCTTATTAGTCGCCTGGATATTCAAAGGCCACGCAGGAAGCCGCAACAACAAAGGCCGCTGTCAGTTCTATGACGTAGCGTTCCCATCCCTCACCACTGACCCACAGCAACGCATAACCGGCGTTCAGCTGGATAGCACTTGCTTTGACTCATTGGAAAGCGCAGTGCAGTTCGTGGAGTCCACCTTTGCCACAGAGGTGCAGCCATGATCGTTCCTATGAAGACCCAAACCAACACTCCCACAACTAAATTAAATCAGGGACTCCAGCCAATGAACACCAACAGCAAAGCGCAGCAAAAAACACTCACCAACACCGAACTGGCAAGACGCATTGACGACTTAATCAACCTCAACCGGTTAGCTGGTAATAGTCTCAGCCTTGATGCAGTAGACCCGGCAGCAGATTACGCACTGAAAGAAGTTGATGCGAAGCTAGCCGACCTGCTGGACTACTTCAGCGCTGAGGTGATTAAGGAAGAAGTGAGAGACACGCCACCGCCCTATGAAGCCTACGCAGAATTGATAGACACCGGCATAGATGCCCATACCAAAGCGGGCGCACTCTTAACCGCTATCGTTATGTGCAAAGACGGCGAAGGCTTTTTCACCCTGAAAGAAGATTATGCACACGCCTACGTCGCCAGCATTGAGGCTGAAGTAGAGCGCATGAAAACGACCATCGACGGCCTTGAAAAACTGGTCAGGGAGTGTTGCTAATGAGTAAGCCAATCACCAGTACACCCACGTCACCGCTACCGTTTGAGCAACGGCTTGAACTGGTAAAAGCTGAGATTGCCGCCAGAGTCGCCAGCCACCCGGCCAACACCCGCCACGCAGTACGCGCAAGGCTTTGGGTAAAGTGGATCAAGGCTAATTTGCTGAGCGAACCAAAGAAACCACGCAAGCGGTTTAACTGCGACCTATACCCACACCGCACACGGAATGAAGCCGTGAAGGTGGCAGCATGAACCACCATCCCGCTGACCATCTGTTTATTGACGACACCCTGCAACAGCTACCCGCCAGTATCGCCGCCAGCGTGCGCAATACCTATTCATACCAGTACGACCAGCAAGGCCGACAAGCTGCAAACCTGTATTTGCTATCGGTGCAGGATTACACCACCGGCAAAAGCCTGCTGACAAACTCAGACGACACCCTCAAAACCAAAGCCGAACGCATAGCCAGAGTGTGCGATGTGAGCAGCACCGAAAAAGCAGCGGCTTACCTTGCATCAGTCGGCCTACCGCTGCCAGCTGGTGACACTGAGGCCAGTATTCTTGCCCGCGTGCAATGCCCGCTATGGTGGGAACGTGCGTTAAGAAGAAAGCAGGATCGTGAACAGGAGTTGCTGAGTATCCAGCTAGGCCACATCAGGAAAGGACTCCAGCCCTATTGCAGCACCGCCTTATTGACCCGCATACAGGCACGCCATAAGCGTTCTATGGAAATTATGGCCGGTTTTGAAGCTGTGAGCGATGAAGGCGACACGCTGAACCTGTTGGAAGTGCTGCAAGGCTCCACTGCTAACCCGGCGATCAGACGCGCTGAACTCATGGTGAGAATGCGCGGCTTTGAGGACTACGCCAACCAGCAGGAACACGCGGCCATGTTCTACACAATCACATGCCCGTCTAAGTTCCACCGGGTATCAGGTGCAGGGCTAAACGACAAATACGCAGACACCACGCCCCGCGATGCACAGCGCTATCTGTGTGAGCTTTGGGCCTGCATCCGGGCGAAGTTGAAACGCGATGGCCTGAACGTCTATGGCTTCCGTGTTGCTGAACCACACCACGACGGTTGTCCACACTGGCACCTGTTGCTGTTCATGGATCAGACACATAGTGAGGCCGTCACCAGCATCATGCAGCACTACGCCATGAAAGAAGATGGCGACGAACCCGGCGCGGCCAAACACCGTTTTGAAGTTGTGGCCATTAATTCCGAGAAAGGCAGCGCAACCGGTTATATCGCCAAATACGTGGCTAAAAACATTGATGGCTTTGGCATGGAGACAGACGACGAAACCGGCGATGCTGCCAGCGATTCAGCGCAGCGTGTACGGGCGTGGGCTTCCTGTTGGGGTATTCGTCAGTTCCAACAGATTGGCGGCGCACCGGTTGGCGTGTGGCGTGAATTGCGGCGCGTGGAGTCGGCACCGGATGGCCTGTTAGAACAAGCCCGGCAAGCTGCTGATGCTGGTGATTGGGCGCTTTACATGACCCTACAAGGCGGCGCGGATGCAGACCGCAACACGCAGCCGCTCAAGGTGTACACCGTGGAGCATATCGACACCGAAACCGGCGAAGTCTGCCAAAACAAATATGGTGAATTTATTGACCGGGTTAAGGGTGTCGCCCTGAACGATGCACCGGCCATAGAAACGCGCCTGAAAGCGTGGACGATCCAGAGTAAAGCGGATCAACCAACACGGGCCGACCTTACCACCACTGAAGTTCACACCACGCATGATGTGTTGGCATCGGTGCTGGCTAGCTTCAACCCTTCCGACTACAGCGCGGAATTTTTGCAGAATGGCGGCTTTAACGCTGTTCCTTGGAGTTCTGTTAATAACTGTACGTCAGAGGAAGCTGAAGCCTATGAGGTAAGGCAGGAACGCGCCGCTATTCAACTGGAAAGCATGGAGGTGGCAGCATGAACCAAGCAAAACACGCAGCCTCTACCGGCATTTGGCGCGGGTTTAAATTAGCGCTGACGCTCATTATCTGCGCTGCCTGCCTCACTTTCACCGTATGGGCAGTGGCTACCGTCAACCATCGGCACGCTATCGAGTCCGGGCCTGTGCCTGAGCATGTCCACCAGCAATGGGGAGTGCAGGTATGACTACAAAAAGCATTTACGCACCGCGCATTGTGGTAGCCAGTCAGCAGGGTTCTGTGATTCACATCAAGTCAAAGCAAAGCGGCAAAGTACTGCTGAAATTAAAGCTGGTGCGTACCCGCTATGGTGAAGATCAGCTGTTGTTGGATATGGCTGAATCTACCGCTGGCTATGATCATTCGGACGTTGCCAAAGAGAGTATTGCAGTCTTTGAAAATGGGGGTGCAGCATGAGCGACTACCCCGACATTATCAGAGCGGCATTTCCGCCAGACAAGGCGCGGCGCATCCTGCAACGTGAACAGCAACAGCGCGGCATTGTCGCCAGCCCTGTGCAACGCCCTTCCCCACGACCAACACCACAGCCAGCACAACGGATTAGGCCGGTAATCGTGCAACAGCCGCCAACACTGGCACCGCCTGTTGTGATCTACCACACGCAACCGCAGGCCAACACCAGCACCATGGGCCGTGTTGCGCTGCTATTTCTGTTTAGCTGGTTTGGGGTGTAGCCATGAACGACCATCACCATGATTATCAATACCTGGCTGACTACCAAACACCGCCACCGGCACAACCAGCACCACCGATTGATTGGGATAGCATAGCGGACATTACCCCGCCACTGGTTGCCCTTCTATCGTGGCTATTGTGGGCGCTGTTCCTGCTAATCCCTGCCCTCTTCGGCTTGCACTACACCCCGTTATTCAGCACGGCTAACAATGCTGTATTCGTGCTGATGGGGCTGGTGCTGTGTATGGCGATCAGTACCGCCATACGTGCCGGGCACGGCGGGCGGGCCATCTTCTTCCTTGTAGGTATATCCCTACTCTCTTTCTGGTTCTGAGGTGAACACTATGACAACACTAACATTCAATCCGGGCCTTGCTTATGCTGAGTACAACCAGCGCAAAGCCGCGTATATCATCGCCGCATTGGTGGCGTTCACCATGTCCTCTTATTTCGTTGTGGGCTATCTGGCGGGCAATCTGCTGTTTTGGAGCTGGAACATATCCCAAGCCATGAATGGCGGCGTGGGCCTTGGCGTTTGCTTTGTGATGACCGCTTACCAGTTCATTCTATACAGTCAGGGCGACATTGAAGGCGGCAAGAAAGCCACCATCGTTGCCGTGTGTGTTGCTGTTGGCTTTTCGCTGCTGTCTGAGGTCGGGCAAGGCATGGAGCGGGATCATGTACGCATGGAAACCAAAAGCATTGAAAGCCCAACTTATCAGGCCATCGTGGGCAAGATCAGCGCGGCGGCATCCGGGCCGGTAGCACATCCCTACTCCAGCCAACTGCAACGCGCTGAAATGAAGTTAGCCCGCTGTCAGAAAAAAGTCAGTGATGGTGAGTGGACAGATTGCGTAGAAAGCACCGCACGCCTAACCAGTGTGCAAAACATGATTGCGCAGTTCTACCAGCAGAACCAGCAAAACGCGCTCACCTTAACCGATAAAGCAAAGGAACTTGAAAAAGATGAATCCAATTATCACCCACTGGTAAATCTGATTAGAAATACGCTGAGTTCTACCGGCGTTGTTGCCAGTTTTATATTGTCGCTGATATTAATTAGCTTCTTTGAATATGCTTTCCACTATCTAGGCCGTCAATTAGCGGCAAAGCGTGCTGAGTTATTAGCAAATGGTTTTGATGTGACTCGGCGCAATAGAAAGACACCAAAGGCATTACAGCGCATGCAGGAAAATAACCACCCTTCCCCGGATCAGGAAGAAGCAGCAGAGGCAGCAAACACATGGAATGATGAACTGGATAAATCGGGCCTTGCCTCACCGGCTGATGCTGCCCTGAACCAGACCGCAGGCCCGGAACAAGCACAGCGGATTATTGAGCGCGGCCAAAGTGTACTACACGGGCGTGTAGACGGTTCACACGCATCAGGGGAAAGCGTCCTACACGGGCGTGTAGACAGTTCACACGCACCAGAAGGGAACACATCACACGGCACAGAGGAAGCCTATCAAATCGCCAGTGATGCAGCGATAGGGGAGGACGTAGATTGCCCGGAATGCGGGACAACATTCACCAAACGAAATACGCAGCATAAGTTCTGCTGTAAGCAACACCGCTATGACTGGCACAACCGGCAAAATCCAGACCGTCAGGAATACATACAGAGACAATCTAACGATAAAGCCAGTGATCCGGCGTTCACGCGCAAAAGATTTTATAAACTGATTTATACAGAGGTGCGCGAGCTGGTATTAAATGGCGACATTAAACCAACGGTGCGCCCGGTAACAGATGCAGTGACTACGATTATTAAACACAAAGGCCATATCTTAGGCGTAAAACCGGCACTGCTGGGGAAGGCGCAACGCCAGCAGATTGCACAGATGGTATTAGAACATCTGGAACAAGAGGGCATTGTGAGCCTCAATCAAGAGGGAGGCGTAGGTAAGCCCAAATATGTACTGGCTGAGAAATACCGCAAACAGATATTAGGCACCAGAGAAAAGCAAATGGATTTAATTCCACAGGAGGCGCAACTTGTTTAATAAACCTGTGATTGAAATTATCCGCGAAAACCTTAAACCGTCTGAAGTAATGGCAATAAGGATGCAGGAAAGGAAAGCGGGCCGATTGGTAAACGTAACCCGATTGCATGCTGATCTGGTGGAAATAGAAATTATCCACCCGGATAAGGTAATCGACATTACACCGCATTATTTGAAGTAATCGCAAATGGTGGAGCAGGGGCATTGCCTCTGCTTCACCCTGGACACAATCAAGCGCAAATGGAAAACAAAATGATAGAACAACCATTTTTGAGTGATGAAGAGGTGCAACGCCTCACCGGGCGCGTGCGTCGCCATGCCCAATACAACGTATTGGCGCGGGAAGGGATACCAGCCACAAAAGACGGTGACGGTAAGCCGATTATATGCCGCAAGGTGTATGAAGAGTTGCACCTTGGCCGTAAACGTAAGCAGCCCAAAAACAAGCCGAACTTGGACGCGATCTAATGCCAAAGAAAAGGAACACCAGCAACAAAGGCTTACCGCCGCGCTGGCGTAAGAAGCACAACGCTTACTATTACCGTGTGCCTCCGGGTTTAGAGTACCTATGGGATGATAAAACAGAGTTTCGGTTAGGCTCCAACCTAGCCGAAGCCCACGCCACTTATGGCGGACGTATCCAAAACCCAAAGCCAGTACGCAAAGTCAGTGACCTGATGGAAAAATATCAATTGCGGGTAACGTCCACACAGAAACCAGCGACCCGGAACAGCAAGGAACACGCCTATAGCCTGATGTTGCCGGTGATCGGTCACATGGAGCCAGACGCATTAACGCCAGTGCTGATGAATGAAATCATGGATAGACTCACCGTAAAGCGCAGCCAGTCCATTGCGCGGCTAGTCTATAGCTACCTAAGCCACCTGTTCACCAAAGCGATTGATTGGGGTGTGATTGAGGTACACCCGATAAAGGGCAGG
>JAVCKV010322689.1:0-13952 GCA_032274145.1 Herpochondria borealis
GTATACCAAAAACCATATGACCCGACGGTGCACGGTCTGTCCGTACAGCGGTAGTACTGCCACGACGTTAACTTGTGAACGCCTAATATGGCCAAATAGCTATTCTCGAAAATGGTGCCCTCACACTCGATTTTGTGATTTCACGACACAATGAGGTCATGAGAGGTTGAGCAAGTTGAAGTCATAAAGGTGCTGAAGAAAAAGCCAATGAGAACGCCAAAATGCGAACTCTGCGGAAAATTGTTGCCACGAAAGCTCACATTTTGAACAACAACAACTAGCAACTAGTAGCAACAGCTGACCCAAGACTTACACAACCAATCACCCTTCATTCACATTCAAGAAGAAGAAGCTCATCATGATGAAGTCAACACTACTCATTCGACGAATTTTATCGTCTTCCACAGCGAGATGCGGCTCCACAATGGCCAGGAGCCAACCGGTCGCACGGCACTCCACCCAAGAGATCTCCAACTTCTACAAGCAGCTGCGGGCTACTCGAGCGTCCAGTCATCACGTCGCACCAGAATGCCAAGGATGCCAGCACGTCTTGCACCGAACCTGTGAACCAGCAGCCGCTTCAGCAGCAAAGCATGGGGGACAGTGCTATGTGTCATGTTAAAAGGACTGGCTCAGTGTCGACACTTACACACTCTAGGCTTTGTCGCATCCTAATCTAACAAGGAGCTCGACTTAAAGAAATGAATGAGTAGAACACAATTATCGACAGTTGCACATAGCCTTGATTTACAGAGTAGAGATTAAAGGGCGAACAGAGACAAGTGTACCTCTTGACTCTACCCCCATCTACACTAATACCAGCCGCAAACAACCTTCCCGAGAGCAATCGCAGAGTGCGACTTGGCAAGCACGATGGTATGATTCGTAGTATCGTGTACCCGTCGTCCATCTACTTTGAAACTATGAGGGGGGCGAAGATCGATGCCGAGCACACCTGCCAAAACACAGCATAACGCGCAGGAGCGGCGAAGGGCTAACATCACAACATGCGCAACCCTAACTAAACTTGCAACAGTAAGGAACCACGCACCGTACAATATGCAAATTGAAGCTTCGAGCCTACTCTTGCAATCCTACCTGGTCGAAGAAGGACTATCTCTCGCTCTCTCTAGGTAGTAGTTGTAAGAAGCCTCAGGTCCACCATAATACTGATATGTAGCCCTTCCGAGCTATGACCCATGCGTAGAGCCTGGATACCAATCATAGGGTGCAACTCTAGATAGAAATTCTTCAAGCTCTAAAACTCGACGGCCTCCACTTCTTTCCTACTTCGCTACGGGCTCTGTCTCTCTTATCCAGGCGGCCACTCCATTTGTCGACCTCCCATGACGTGAACATGCAAATGATAGACACTCTGAGCTCCTTCTTTACCATCATTAATCACGATTCGAAATCCATCAGGACACTCCTTCTTTCCAACTTGTTGAGCCACGTAGAGCAAGTGTCCCAACAAGCCTTCTTGATCTTCTCGAGCCTTGGAGAGCTGAGTCAAACCGTCACGAACCTTGGGAATCACAAGGAAGTGTACGGGTGCTTGGGGTTGAACGTCACGAAAGGCAAAGGCAGTCTCGTCTTCGTACACCTTGTCCGAGGGCCATTCGCCACTGAGCAACTTGTCAAAAATAGTGGCTGGACCAGCACCATCCGCGTCACTAGCGGCTACAGCAGCGGCTTCGGCCTTCTTGACTTCGTCTGACGACATGAATCGTTGAGTAGTACTTGTGGATCGATTGAGAAATCTCGAGAGGGATGGCACGTAGGCTGTTGCTGTGATACGAGAGCTCAAGGATGAACTTGCAGCTACCAAACAGAGTTGCGTGAATCTTACACTAACAAAGCGAACCAGGCAGAGGTGTGAGGTGTAGAAAGGGGTAAAGAAGAACGAACAAGAGAAGACCCCCGGGTTGACGTACCGCATCGAATTTGTAATGAACTTTGGAACGAAAGAGCAAGATTTGGATCTGGATCACATCATCGTCAAGATACCGTACGAATTTGGATTCAGATATCCAGCCATGTCTTCGTATGACACTGAAGTAGGTTTTCAGTATCATACTTACTATCGCACTAGGAATACTGTAAGACATAGAATCTACTACTGGGAGTATGCTACCGTATACTCGTGCGGTAGAGTTTAGTTTCCGGGTTTGCAAGTTGTTCACTATGAACACGATGGCACCCCAGAAACGCTTTTGACACCTTCTGCCTTCACTGCAGAACAAATCTAATAGCTCTGTTAATAGTGACCATGAGATTGCTCTGCTCCGTTCTTTCCCTCGCGGGCGCGGCGTTGGGTGATAATATGAACACCCGCCCCTACTTGATTGCCAATGGTGATTCCACGAGTCGTTCGTCGTACTCTACCGACTACAAGACGGAATTCTTTGATGTTTATTCTCCCCTCATTCAAACTCGTTACAGCGAAGTATTTTGGACCATGCAAGAGCCCGTACCGCTTCCTTCACACATTGTGGATCGATTTAAGGACAAAGTGATTGCGATTCGAGGGTATGAAGTGGATCAGGTGAAAACAATCGAGGATGGGACCGATGTTTCTGTCCCCATTACACACGCCTACAACCATCACTACTGTGCGTGGCTCGCGCATCGGACCAAAGAACTGGATCAAGAATTGCAGGCAAACTACAAGAATCATTCATACCAATGGGGCCGCACAACCAATATGGACCAACAACAGAAGTTTTCGACCAACGAGTTCATCTCGGAAGGCAACGGGGGTGAATTTAGAGGATCCTACCACGGCTACCCGCAAGGTTACGCGCAGCTCTTGCAAAGCCCAGATCACTTTCAGTTGAGTCCCATGCAGATTGATACGTGGAATCGCAGCAGCGGCGAATCTACTCTCTACCACCCAGGTCCTCTCCCAAGATCATCTCGCATCCCACACTCGGCCGGTTACTCTGGCCTTATTGAGTGTCCATGCAATGACTTACTTCTCAACTCCAAGGAATGGGGTATGACATACTCGACTAGCGGCTGCCAGGGAGGTCCAATTGAGAACGCTACAGAATGCTTGCAAGCAGCGCAGATGGTTGTGCCATCGTCCAAGTACATTTTGAAGAAGAATCAAACCAAAGACAGTACGAAGAGAGGATCGTGAGAAGTGATTCAGAAAGAGGGTGGTACTGTGAATGTGCTGTGGAATACCGATTCGTCTCTTGCGAAAGCAGACGAGGACTCCGTTGTCGCCTTTTCGAGTAGCCAAGTGAACGTGACAGTTGTCTTGACTGATACTGAGGCTAAGATTCGCCTAACAGGGCCCTCTGACGTATGGTTCGGTGTTGGCTTTGGAGCCAATAGTATGTGCATCCACCAGCAGTCCGATGAGTGCCCAGAAGGAGGACCCTATGCCATAATCGTCACCGAAAACAACGTTGAAGAGCGAAAGTTGGACCAACATGGTCCAGGTCATAAACTCCAACCGAGTCTGACTCTTGTCTCTAATGAGAGATAAAGGGCGGAAATCATACCTTGATTATAACATCTCTCTAATCTCACGTAGTACAAGTGTTAGACCCATAGTATGGCTGCCTCGTCACTGGCAGCTTCCAAAACAAGAAACCGGTAAGTACAGTTGATCATAACTATGATCGCGACGTTCATAGATGCTATACGTAGATATTGTAGCTGTCTACTCTAGACTAGCCACGTCTCTCCCCTCTCTACTCTAGAGAGCTAGATTAGAGGGAATCTAGCGTAGCAGCGACACCGTTTTAAGTGATAGACCCGCAGTATGCCCAGTGAGGTCTTATAACTAAACCTGCAACTCACAGCTAGCCTACGTGTGTCTGTCGTAGACAGTGATATTGATGGCAAGCTATTACGGAAGGGGCGAAAGAAGGCCCAATCGTAATGGATTCGGGATAGTTGGGACAATCATTGTACTAACAATATACAACATTCAAGGAAAAAGAATGACAACAAGAGGTGAGACGATGAGGGTTTTCGATTTCGTGGTCGTAGAAATTATGATGAGGCATGTTACAATCATAATATAACTAATCCACGACGACTTTCTTACGAGTACCTCGTTGTCGCCAACTGTAAAGTAGACAGGCACAGACGATCGGTTGAACAACGTCTCAACCTCAGTGTACTCCAAGTAGGATTTTTCACTGCATCCGGTAATAGTGGGAACTGTTCTAATCACCAAGATGAACCAGCCATGAAATCAGCATCTGTTGGCAAGAGCAGAAGATTGTTCTCAAAGGCTGTCAATTCTTGTTGGTTGGGTCGATGAGCCGTCACATAGAAAACGGTAGTAGTGGCAGATTCATTCGGCGGGTGGTGGTTGTTGAAGAGGCGGTTGGGTAGGAAACACAAAGCTCGGATCAACAAGTGGCGGGAATATGGGAGCAAGCTGTGTTACAGGGGCCCATGTTGTAGTAGTAAGGCTGGGTCCTTCTGATGGCAGTTGCTGCGACGGTGGTGTCGACTGAACGACACTCGGGTCTGGAGTAGTTGAAGTAGACGGCCCAACTGTTGGAGGTTCAGAAGAGGGAGACGAGGTTGGGGATGGAAGCGGAGGCCGTGTTGGATCTGATACCGAAGAAGGTGGAAACGACGGTGCAGCAGAAGAGAGCGTGGTCGGAGGCCTTGTTGGATCTGATAACGAAGGAAGAAACGATGGTGACGAAAACACATTATCGTGAGGTGGCGAAGCAGTTGGTTCATGAAATGAAACGGGTCTTATAGTCAACGGAGCTTCTTCTTCTCTCCCCGCAACGGCTGCAAACAGTGCAGCGACGGCACCTGCTAGCAAAAGAGTACCGCCGCATAGACCAACGAATGCGATCCAACGGTGCTTCAACAGCCTTGTTCTGATTGCTGGCTCTACTGCATCCCCAATGTTTGCATGTAGAACTGTGTCTCCATCCGATTGTGTTGTTAGCGATTGTCCCTCGTCTCCCCCCACCCCCACTTGAACCCCCACTTGCACCCCCGCTACTACGCAATCATCCCCATGCCCATCACTGCCTCCCCCTCTTCTACTATCTTTAATGCAGACTGCGGGGGAATCAGGTTGATACTGATACGGTAAAGGGATCTTGACATCATCTTGTTCATCCCACATGATGCTGCAGAGTAAGCGGTTTCGAGACCGTTCTCATTGTCTCTAGAGGCACGGTGGGGGGGTTTACTGCAGTTCTTGTTGTTGAGCTATGTAGATTCAGTAGAAGTAGACTACTATCATCTTGAGTAGACGACCACCCAGTATCATCTTCGTGAGAACAAGACTACTATGGCCATATTTCCGACTTGACCGATTTGTCGTGATTCCTTTGTGACCATGTGAAAGAACGTTCAAACGAACGAACCTTTACCCAAGCTACTGCAACCAAGACCAAAGCGCCAACCGAACCAGGACAATTAGACATCTTCAACCGGGAAAGGGCCTAATCAATTTAGACGATTTCGATGGCTTTTGTTCCTCTTTAGTCATTATCGTTTTGTACTATACTTATTTAAGCAATGAACTTTTTATCATACGGATGCTGTCGCAGCCTGTACAGCTGTGCGGGGTTTTAGTCATGCATTTTGGCATCTGTTTTGATTGATACGTGATTTCAGTGTTCGTGTTCTTCTTTGTTCGTGGCTTGGGCTATTATTTCGCGGGATGCTGCGCTTTAGCGCTCACATAATTCGCAGAAGACGAGCTTCGGCAATTTAGCAATCATGGATCATGGATTGGAGCCATCACTACTACGTGTACCCAACAACACCCCCACACCACCAAGACGTAAATCCATCAATCTTCGTGCCAGCTTGTCCCTTCCTCAAATAATTGAACCAGATACTGTCGTCGATCTGTACAAAATATGCCTCGATGGGGATCTTGAACAAGCCAAAGAGGTCATTGACGACGCGAACAACATCGACGCCAATGCCGCAGATGCGAACAGTACATCCTACGTTCAGTATGCGATTCAAAGCGGCAATGTAAATCTCGTTCGATTCCTTGTCGAAGAACATGGTGGTCGTGTGAATCTGGAGGAATCTGCAGAAGACTGCGAAGCACTCTCGACGACTATTGAGAAGGGTCATTTGGCAATGGTAAAGTACATGGTCGAAGAAATCGACGCCGACATGTCAGAAGAACTCGACGACGAAGGTTTGACAGCTCTTCACCATGCCTGTGGCGAGTGTCATTTCGACATTGTCAAGTACCTCGCTGAAGATGTGGATGAAGTGAACGTCGACTATTCGGACAATGACGGGTGGACAGCTCTCCACTATGCTGCCATGGGAGGTAACTTGGAGATTTGTCGATATCTGGTGAACACACATGATCTCGACCCCGAAGAGACTGAAACGGAGAACTGGACACCCCTTCACGTTGCCGCCAATCGTGGTCACTTGGGTGTTGTCAAGTACCTGTTGGAGGACTGCCAAGTCGATCCAGACGATGTCATCGAACCCTTGGGCCAGAATGCTCTGCATCTGGCTGCAAGTGAAGGGCGTGTTGACGTTGTCAAGTACCTTGTGGAGGAGCAAGAATTCGACTTGATGGAGAAGAGCAACGATGGCGAGACACCTCTGCAGTTGGCAGCATACTATGGACAACTTGACATTGTCAAGTACCTGGTAGCCGACTGCACAATGATTAACGGAAGCGAGCTACGTAACATGTTGCAGACCACGAGTAAAAAGGGTGAAACTCCGTACGAATGTGTGTCGGCTCGAATGGAAAACCACGACAATGAAGAGTTTCAACCAGGGACGGCAAACTTTTTGAGAATGTACGTAACTCCAATGTCAAGCCCAGATATGAGTTTGGATGCGTCGTTGACTGGATCTCAGAGGCAGGTGGCAGAGCGTACATTGCTCTTCGTTGAAGAGACGCACGTTCACGAGGTTTCATATCACATTTTGGAATACCTCACACTGTCGGATGTTATCAAGAGATGAACAAGTTCACCTCCAGCAGATGTGTAAGAATAGGCGTGTAAGATAAGAATAGACGACTGAGCTTTATAGTAGTATTGGCGGTTCTCCGCGAGAGCAGTCTGTACTGTCAGTTCGCCCTTTCATGCTTCGCCCATTCGAAGCATGAAAGGGCGTACTAGAGTACAGATCAGAGGGTCTAGCATGTCATTCCGTTGCAGCCATGTTTCATAGGCCCCCCATGGCATCTAGCGTCGCTCAACGGCTCGTCTAACAACAACAGCATGTCGGTTGGTCTTTCTTAGAGAGAATTCTCGCTCATGATCTACGAACGATAGTGCTTGCCTTGCATTTGCTGTGATGCTTTTGATCAGATATAGTCACAAGGATACCTTCCATCCTTCACATCAATTGCAAACACGGGCTCCCCGTCATGATTATCGGTAGTAAGTACAGAGCGGTTTCATCTGAACCAGGCCGTATTATGACCACAGTATGTTATAGGCATTGCAGGAAACACTTCTCACATTCCTCTCTACTAGTTGAGTGCATGCTACTCTTCAAGATGTGACAGAATCATGGAATGGTGTCTGCTGCATATCCTTGATGACGGACTTGCAATGCAACAATAATGCCCAAGCATCGCGCGGCTCCGTCCAACAAAGAACGGTCGACACATGTCTTGCTATGCATCATCTTTAAAAAAAGTGGTGGGTCCATGCGTGCCTATGACAAACCAAGGTTTCTCCCACTTTATACCAAGATCGGCGGCGATCCAGATAATGCTTGGGAAAAGATACTCATGCCGTCGAGAAAGCGACCGCACAGGTGATGGAAGAAGAAGAAGAAGAATCGAGAGCTTCAGTATAACGACGATGTTCTCTTCAGGAACTCGTATCATTGCTTGTACGTGTAGTAGTAGTAGTACTATTCCTGTTGGTCGTTGACAACAGCAACCACTTTCGAAACGCCTCCACAGTCATGACACCAGGATCATCCAGATTGATACTGCGCATTGACGGATTGATGTACAGCGCCGCCTCCGCCATGGCTGAGAATCCATGCACCAAAACTTGGCATTTCGAGAGAGCATACATGTCCACCAAGGCTTCGGTATTGCTCCGATGCGTGGCATTGCGGTAGAGGTAAAAAATTGGCTCCGTGCCCCTACTGCGTTGTACATTTCGTTGATGACGAATCTTGATTGCTGTCCAATTGCGTGCAATCTCCTCCAGTACCCGACCGTCGTCTGTTGCGATATAGATAATACCGTCTGGTTGACTCTCAGAATAGGCTTGCGCATAGGGTTGAAACATGCTCAAAGGTCGCTTGACCCGTCCATGCCCCTTGTCGGTCATGCGAATGTGCATGGCCATGCACTGCGTCGTCGTCGTCGAGTTGTTGGTTTGATCTACCAAGTCCCGAAGCCACGGCAGCGTTCGAAAGTGTCGCTTCACCATACGCGCCCCTCGTTGTCGCATGGGTGTATACCAATCGTTCAAAGTTGTACTATTTGGGGGTGGCAAGACGCCTGGAGGACTCCTCGTCAGTGGCCAAGGACGTATGGCCCACGGTGCACAATAATGCATGCCAAACAAGGAATCGAGTACCGTCAGTTCCACCAGCGGCAAGTGAGCAATACACTTCTCCAAGTGCAAATGCGGTGCTGTTGGGCCCTGAAAGTAGGTGGACCAAATGCCATTACCACGCAAAGTGAGCACCTCAGAGTGCGCATTGGACATGTTGTAGTGAATCGCTCCAGGATACGAAACAATGCGTCGTCGTCTAAAATGACAGGCATGGGGACTGCCTCGGGGGTGTAATATTCCCTCTACAAGTGATCCTCCACGTTGAACTGCAATGCTGACATTGGTCGTTCCATGCACATTCTCATCGTAGCAAGGATTGTTTGGGCCCAGATGAATCAGAGGGAGCAAGTCATGTTGCTCGGCGTAAATCAAGTGATTGATAATGTACAGAAAGAAGAGAGTCCCCACGGCGGCATTCTCATCGACGTGCTCGATTCTCAAGACTCCCTTGTAGTGTTGAGAACAATTGAAAGGACTTTCACTTGAAGAATCGTTAACTGCTACTTGTGAATGTAGATCTAAGGGCAGTCGAGCAGAGACTTTTGCACGATTTGTTGATGAATTCGTCGTCACTGTACTGCCAAAAGAAGTACTGGACATCTCC
Source organism: Herpochondria borealis (assembly GCA_032274145.1). NCBI lineage: Eukaryota > Rhodophyta > Florideophyceae > Ceramiales > Ceramiaceae > Herpochondria > Herpochondria borealis. The sequence goes on from JAVCKV010322689.1 coordinate 9,121, forward strand.
AATATTCTCTTGAGATCCTTCAATAACCATGCTCCCAAGAAAACGACAAGAATCCATGCAATGGAGCGATTATTTAGCATCCTGTCATTGTCAACTTTGAACTTACTTGATGTTGCGATACAGTAGGTACTGGCACTGTACTGTATACTGACAGACTATTCCTCCATCACCAGGGGGTATCGGAGGGGAACCCAAATGACCTGAAACGCTGACTGCCACACTGACAATTCTTATCTTGGTCCGGCAACGCCGATCTTCTCACGTCACAAAAGCCGGACTAGACAATTGAATAATGAGTGAACAACCGCCATCACTTGCTGCTGCTGAAGGGGGCAAGACTGTTGTTCCGGCTGAGCCTCCCCCAATGCCACTTGCCGAAAAGGTGACAATGGCAGAACTGAAGGCAGCTTCCAACCCATTGGAAAACGAGGCGGAGACAGCTATTCTGCGTGCCCTAGAAGAAGAAGAGCTAGACCGAGCGGACCCAGATGAACCGGAAGAAATCCTCCCCCACCTCTCGGACGAGGCTGCCAAGGCATTCATGAACAAACCACCATCGGCTGTGGTGTTGTTGAATCCAGAGAATATCGAGAGTATTAGATCGTCATTGCACACATTTGACAACAGCACTCCGGGGGGCGGGCCAAAAGTAGTTGGGACGACCCCGGCGACTGTCGAACAAGCCGAAATTCATTTCCGGAACAAGAAAGGGCTTGAAAATAAGTTGATTGGTCTTTCTCTTGCCATGGCCAGGATTAAAGCGCAAGCACAAGCAGACGCGGAAGAACTTACCGAAACAGACAACGACGAAGAGGCAATCCCCCCTACCAACGAGGAAGACTTGAGAACGTCGGAACTCTTTTCAGAAGATGCTATAGTTGCAAACGCCAACCAGCTTTTTCGACGCAAGCTTGGTCGACAGGAAGGGATCTCGAATCTACAAGATGAAACGGCTGGGTTTGGTGCTAATGAAAACAACCAGAAGAAGCCAGATGGCGAAGCCGTACAGGGATCGGGCGACAACGCGCACAATGGAAACGAGGCTGACGAGGAAGCTGGTATAGGATCGACCCAGGCCGTCAGTCAGCGGCCAGTGAAGAAGAACAGGTTTTTTAAACCAGGCAGGTGGGCTGCAACTCCGACGGTTAACGGCGTCGGAGACTTCAGCGCCTTCGTTTCTCACCGAAAGCGTGGGATTATGTTCTTCTACGGCATTGTTTTTGTCTTGATGGTTATTCTGCTGGGTTTCGCTGCCTTTTTTTTCTACGAACTGAAGAATCCTCTTGTAAAAGAGGGCGGTCCTTCTGTTTCTTGGATTTTGATCTTTGTTGCACGACACCTTGTGACAGCATCGCTGGCGTGGCCCTCGCAGCTTTTTCTCATCGACTATCTTTCGCTCCGGAGGCGATTAACAGTGAGATTTTTCGGCTCTTGGGTGTCGCTTGGTCTCGTCCAGTCGAAGGGCTATCCTTTTCTCATGGTGTCCTGGTCACTTTTTAGCTTTTGCTTGCTATCTGGAGATCATGGCTTTGCGCATCACTGGCTTTTCTATCAAGACTGGATCGATATGTTCAACCAAAACAACCCGAGCGGTGACATAACCTCGAATCGTACCTATTTGGTGATTCTGGGAATGATCATGTTCAACGGAATCGTTGTTTCGTCGAAGCGTTTGTGGTGGGGGCTCCGCGTTGGCAGCAAGTCCTATGTCCACTTTGGTGACCAGGTTGCCAAGACTGTGGAACGAATGCTTCTCGTCTCGGAGGTCAGTCGATTGAGTGCCATGTACGCCAAAGCTGGCTTCAGGAGTGCAAGGCAGCCGAAATCACCTGGCGCTGGGCCTTTTGCTTTCGACCAGTACATTGGCGAGCTTTCGGTTCTAGGTGGGACTCGTAGGGATTTAGGGTCATCGATTAGAAAGCCGGCGAGTGAAAAGAAAGGTCCACGGAAGTCTCATTCTGAGCACGAAAAAATAATTGTTGAAGCCGAAAAGGACAAGTTAACTGGGCGAATCACCCAGAGCCAACGCGCGAAAATGAACGCGCTGCTCGACGAGTAAGTGTTTTACAACCAAGTGAGCAGCCTGTCGGTGAGCACGTCCTAACACTTTGCTACGTATGTTCTCTTTTCTTAAGGTTTGAAGAACCAGAAGTTCTGCATCACAAGAAGGTAAGTGCTCCGCTTTGCCGCAGTCATTGTCCCAGGGTGTTGTCAATTGCTATAGTTCAAACCCTCAAGCCCTTATCTCTCATTTGAACTCCTATTTCTGGAATCTAGACGAAGGTCTCAATCAGTGCCATATTGGAGTTTCGTCAGGCACTACAGTTCATGGATTCGGATTATGTGTTTAGCCTATCATTCGGGGTGGCAAAAAATCGTGTGGATTGTATTGAGTCATCTCAACGAGTGTTTGAGAGACTTTTGCTGGCTACGCCAGGTCGACGCACGCTTCCTTTCGAGACGATCGCGGGTCTAGCTACGACCAAAAAAGGGGATATCGACAAACCTAAAATGAAGGCGTTGATCCGACTGTTCCGTCCTGATCGAGATGGAACCCTCACCATGGTTGATTTCGTCAAGAGCTGTGACACTTGCTACAAGAATATGCGACTTTTACGAGCCTCTGTCAAGAACAATGGCCAAATTGACCATTCCTTCGAGTCGGTTCTAAATGGTGTCCTTTTCGTGGTACTTGCGATCATTACAATCGCTGCACTTGGTTTTGATCCGCTTGCTCTGTTTCTATCCCTGTCAAGCATTATACTGGCCTTCGCTTTCATGATTAGCTCTGCTAGCTCCAAATACTTTGAGGGCATCCTGTTCATTCTTGTCAGGCGCCCCTATGATATTGGCGACAGAATCCACGTATCGAATGTAAACTCAGATACCAGTGCAGGAGGGTCCTCCACTTGGTTTGTTCAGAACGTTGATCTCTTCACAACCACTGTCCGCTATGCAACCACTAACGAAGTGGCCACACTTTCCAATGGTTCCTTGGCATCTTCTCGCATCATCAACGCAAATCGCTCTCCCAAAGCTGTAAGGTTCGTGTACATGAAGTTTGGCGTTTCAGTATCATATCGCAAGGTCCAGCTGTTCAAACGGTCGCTAGAGACATTTGTCAAGGACCGCCCACGGGAATGGGTTTCTTTAGCCGGTTTCCGAGCAACACGTGTGGAGCAAGACCATGGATTCATCGAGTATGTGGTTGTCCTCCAACACCGAGAAAGTTGGCAAAACATTGGTCCCATTCTGAACAGTACCGCCGACGTGTCATCATTTTGCCTGGAACTGGCGAAGAAGCTAGACATGCGATACACTGCTCCGCCTCTCCCAGTTAATTTGTCGATGATGTCAGGCACTCCTGTAGCTGCGGCTTCGGCATCAGCAGACGCCAACATGGGCAATCAACAAGCGAAGGAGCTGCCTGTGGATGTTCGTGACATTACAGCTCTGTTTGCGAAGCGTGAACAGTGAATGGAGATTCATACAGGAAAAATTAGAATGAGATTTGATAAAGCACATCATTTGTTTTGGCTGCAGCCTGGCGAATTAATGAAACACCTGTATTTTCAATATGACTTGGGACGACAAAAACCACTGGGGACAACAACAACAACAACGACGACGCATCATCCTCGTCGTCGTACACGGTCGAGAGTGTAGGAGGTCTCTGTTGCGAGTTCGTCGAGGGAACCGGCAATCGTTATTATGGTGTCATTGATCCATCCCGCGAGAGGGTGGTTCAATGAAGCCTCGAACTGCTGGCTTTTTGTCGACCCCCACAGTGGTGGTCCCAAAAAAAGGGAGGAGATGAACTTTAATCTCGACACAAAAGTAGATCTGGCAGCCCACAGTCTGAGTGTTGACTCACGATACTACTAACATGATAACTAGAGACGCATCATGAGGCGGCACACTTATAACGCTCCTTCTATTGATATGCTCTAAAGACTTTATGGACAATGGCCGAAGACCAATAATAAACAGCATTGTCGTTGAGAGAGGTATATCATGTTTTGCTTTTGCATGTAGACGTGTTTGGGAGCAGACGTTGGGGGATTACAGTCTCGATTCGGTATACCTCATCATAGTAAGACTCGTTCGTTTCGTGATTTCCAAATCTACTAGGCGGGTGACGACTTGACCTTTAGACTGGACTCTGTTGAAACACGAGTTGATGGCGCTGCACGGAAAGCCTCGCAGTAAACGCCGTTTCTAATGCAAACTATTGAAGAAAGACCATCGTATGTTGTACCAGCAGTTCCACCAATCTAAATTAGAATCCCTAGGCATGTTACACGCGACTTTCATTGCTGATATGATAAATGATGGCCTCGCATCCTTATGCATTCATCGTTGTTGTACCTTGTTGGATCTGTAGCCAACCCACACAAACCTCTAGCCCTGTACATCGAGCAATCCGTACAGCTTCAAAAGCTCGACGGGCAACGATACGCACGAAAATATATCATTCGTAAACGACTCTATCTCAGACGGATTCTGTGTGTATCGATACTGCAAGTTGGTCGCAGGGATTGATTGGCAGCCATTCTTTCGGGCCCATTTGACAATCCCTAGGGAGGGCAGTATTCGAACACGAGCTGCAAATCGATTTCATGTGGCATAAACGAGGAAGAGAGTCATGATGGAAGAGTTGCTGTTGGATTGTGAGTTGAAGATTCACACGATTGGATTTTTTACACAGAGGTACTAGTACACAAGCGCTACACAGACGTACACAGACGTACACAGACGTACACGAAAATGTCAACAATTTGTACACAGACGTACACGAAAATGTAAACAATTTGTCCTGTAAAACTTGGTAT
>JAVCKV010322800.1:0-13948 GCA_032274145.1 Herpochondria borealis
TGCTTGTTTGAGATGGTGCTTGTTGCGAGCTCTGCGATGGCTGAGACTCGTTGTTGTCCTTCATGTAGCGTGTAAATGGATTCACAGTATTTTTTCTATTTTATGGTTTTGAATAGTGGATAAAGCTTAAGGATTCTTAAGCTTTATGCAAATGGGTTATTCCAAGAAATGATTTAGCTCTGGCAAAACCAAGATAGCAAGATGGTTTCTACTGGCCGTTAAGCTGTATCTTTCTCTAGAAATAGTATAGTTGAATACGAGTGCCTTTTCCAATTCTTTCTTTTTGTGTAAGGAAAAAAGGCGAAAGAACAAGTTTATGGCTGAAGTGGCTTTTCAGCGGCGTTGTTAGTCGGAACGTCGTCTTTTTTCTTGGCGTTTGCTTCTGTTGAAGTTTCTTTGCCTTTTGGAGTTTCCGGTGAAGTAGTATCCTTTTTGCTTTCGTTTTCTTTACTTCCGCTGGTATCCGGTGCTTCTTTCTCAGGATTACCGTCTTTCTCTGTATCTACTTCGGTATCTTTAGGTTCGATTTTTTTGACTGGAACAGGGACAACTTTTGGCAATTCTACGTTCGCGAATTCAGAGGAGGTATTGGCATCTCTGATGATCTGAATGAACTTCGCGTTTTTTGCAGCTTTGGCGAAAAGCTCCTTAGCAACGTCAGTTTTACTATCCTTCTGAGCTATGTTGGCTAGGGCCATTTGTGCAAACGGCTTTGTTGAGCCGGCATTGCTATCGGCAGCTATTTCTTCGAAAAGCTTTTTGGCTTTTTCTGTTTCTTTTGCTTCAAGCTGGAACAATGCGAGCTGTAGTTTTGCTTGCTCTACGATCGTGGCCTGTGAGTGATCGGCGAGGAGTTTTGTGAGTGTCTCCGCACCTTTCGCGGGGTCTGTGGTTCCTTGCTCTTTGGCAAGAAGGAAGAGACCAGTTGCCTTGGTGTTTTCTGGAGCATCTTTGATAGCTTCTGTAAGTTCTGCCTCACCATCAGCATTGTAGAGTTTTGAGCCTGCTTCCTGTTTTTTGATGCTGCCAAGGCCACTCATAATAATAGCAGCAATAACCGCTAAGACGATGAGTATGGCCAAAATGATAAGTTTCTTTTGGTTTTTTTCCATGAACGCGTCGAATTTCGAGGGCCCATGGCTGATTTCCGCGATTGCTACTGATGATTTTTCTTCTGCCATAACGTTGAGACCGAAGGCATAGGGAATTTGCTAAATTGAGGCAAGTCTTATTAGGGGAGAGGGTGTAAAAAGAGATACTCTTGGCCGAAACAAGGGAGAAATTTCTGCTTTCCAAGTCGATGAGATATGTTCAGGTTTCGCGTGATATGAGCGTGCATACAAAGCGAAGAGAAATGCTTCTGCAAAAGTTGTCGAAGACGGTTTTTTACGGCATTATCGATGCTGGTTATGTGAAAGAAGCTGAAATGGCTGTCGTGGCAAGACAGTTGGTTGCTGGAGGTGCTGGTGTGATTCAGCTAAGAGCAAAGCAGTGGAGCGAAGAGCGTATTCTCGAGAAGGCTCGCGAATTGAGAGAAGTTTGTCGGCAAGTTGATGTGATATTTGTGGTAAATGACTATGCAAAGATTGCTGCCGAGGTAGAGGCTGATGGTTTGCATGTTGGGCAGGAGGACGGTTCGTTGGCTTCAGTGCGAGAAATTGTTGGCGAGGGGGTGATTGTCGGACGCTCCACACATTCGCATAGTCAAGCCGTTGCTGCTGCGGAGGAGGGTTTTGATTATATTGGGTTTGGGCCGCTGTTTCCGACACCGACGAAGCAGGGAAGACCGGGAATAGGACTGGATAATGTGAGTGCGGTTTGTGATGAACTGGATTTGCCTGTTTTCTGTATTGGTGGAATTAAACAGGAGAATATTGATCTGGTGGCAAATGCTGGTGCGATGCGAGTGGTGGTGGTGTCTGATGTGTTGTTGGCAGATGATAGGAAGGCTGCTGTGGGATCTGTGGTTGAGGCACTTAAGGCGCTTGACAAATCTTCTGGCTAGGGCATAGCAATCGCTTAATTCAAAACATATTATGGCAGTAATTACCGGCGGGACTATCGCAATCGACAATGTTAAGACTCCTAAGGCGGAGGCGACTCAACTTCTTGGTGGATCAGCAGCATATGCGTCCCTTGCAGCAAGTTACTATGACCAGCCTGTTCATTTGGTTGGGATTATTGGTAAAGATTATCCTCAGGAACATCTCGATATGTTGGAGAGCCATGGCGTGACACTTGCTGGTGTGGAACGTTCTGAGCAAGAGTCGTTTACTTGGACTGGGGAGTATATGGAGAACATGAATGATCGTGAGACGCGTGATGTTGCTCTGAATGTTCTGGAGGGGTGGTCTGTCAAAGTGCCAGCTGAAATCGCTGATGCAAATATCGTAGTGCTGGCTAATATGTCTCCAGACAATCAGTTGGAGATGTTGGAGCAATGCACTGCGGAAGATAGGTTTGTGATAGCTGATACGATGGATCTCTGGATTTATATTGCAAATGAGAGGCTTCATGACGTCCTGAGCAGGATTGATCTTTTTGTGCTCAATGAGTCAGAGGCTCGGATGCTGGCTGGTACTTCGAATTTGATCGAGGCGGGCGGAATTCTTCTGAAGAAGGGCCCAAAAAATGTAATCATCAAGCTGGGTGAATTTGGTGCAGTTCTCTTTACTTCAGAGGGCGAGATGTTCCGTTGCTCTGCTTGGCCTCTTGAAGAAGTTGCTGATCCTACGGGGGCAGGTGATTCGTTTTTGGGTGCCATGGCCGGTTATTTGTCTTCTCTCGAAAAACCAAAATTTAGTTTAAAGGATCTTTCTCAGGCAATGGTGCGTGGTTCTGTGGCAGCTAGTTATACGTGTGAGGCATTTTCTACACAGAAACTTCAGTCGATTACCCGAGAAACGCTTGATGAGCGTTTGGCTCAGTTGCACGCAATGAGTGCTTGGGAGCTATAAAAAGGCAAAGAAATTGTAAAATCTACGGCCTCAGAGTGAAAATACAGATTGAAATGAAGAATTTGTCACTTTAAGGTCGTATCAACAGAAGGTGGGAGAAATACTTCCCTTTCCCTTTATGAAATATTTTGCAGTCATATTTTCATTGAATTCTCTGGTGCCTCTGCAGGCCCAGGAGAACCCCACCAAGGTGGTTGCGAAGTCTGATGAAAATGTGGTTGCTGAAAAGGTTATTCCTGTAGCCCCTGAAGACAAGGGAAACGAAGCGGGCAAGGAAGGGGAAAAGAATTCGAAACCCAAACTTGCTGCGGACCGAGGTAGTATTTTTAATAGGCCAAATGCGAGGGTGATGACACTTGCGACTCCGGGAATCCGTGGAAGTATCGTAGATCGCTATGGCGAGCCACTTGCTCTGACGAAAGTTTCTTGGTATCCGGCACTTCAGTTCAAGCAATTTGACGAAGCTACGACCCGCGAGGAAGTTATTGCTTGGGGCAGGGAAAGAATTGAGCTCGCTAACAAAATCTGGGGAATTAAATGGAATCCTAAGGATAGAGATATTTGGGAGCACTACCGTTTTAGACGTTGGATGGCCATGCCTTATACTTTCTTTGTGGTGAATGCTAGGCTTAAGGATCAGACAGAAAAAAAACTGAAAGATGGGCTAATCTTACACCCGATTTACCAACGTTATTATCCGAATGGATCTTTGGCTGCTCACATTATTGGTTATACTGGTATTATGGGCAAACTCGAAAAAGGGCCAATTAATTATGGTGATCCGATTTTTCCTTACACGCATGGTAAAGCCGGCTTAGAGAAAATTTTTGATAGCCAGCTTGGTGGCAAGCGTGGCCTTACCAGAAGTCAATATGCTTCAGATGGAACTAAGTTTCCTGAAGAAGTGATTCAGACTCCTAGTATTGGTGGTACAGTAATCACAACTTTGAATTTACGATGGCAAAAGCTCGCTGAGAAAGTGCTTAAGCAGAAGGCTAAGCGTGGAGCGATTGTTATTATTGACGTTCAGACTGGTGAGGTATTGACGATGGCTTCGCAGCCGAGTTTCGATCCCAATCTTTTTGTGCCAAGGGTGCTCAGCAAGCATTTTGGTCCATTGCGAGATCATCCGGACAGGCCTCTTTATGCGAGAGCTTATCAAGGGGAATATCCTCCGGCGTCTGCCTTTAAGCCATTTGTGGCACTTGCTGGTATGCATAGTGGGGCGATTAGTAGAACGACATTGATTCATTGTCCGGCGTATTTTGAGTTTAATAACCATAAGTTCTGGGATTGGTCTAAGTCTGCTAGGGGCAAGATGTCAGTGATTCCAGCCATCATTCGTTCTAATAACCCGTATTTCTATACATTGGGGAATCATATGAAGTCCTCTTACTTTGTTGATCACGCCAAGCGTTATGGCTTCGGTTCTAAAACCGGACTTCCTCTTTTAGGAGAAAGACCCGGGAATATGCCGGACGATACTTGGATGTTACAATATCACAAGAGGAAGATGCATAGAGGCGATCACTATAATAACGCGATAGGTCAAGGTGTGCTTCTCGCCACGCCGCTGCAGGTGGCACAGGCGATGGCAGCGGTGGCAAATGGGGAATATCTTCCTAAGTTGCAGCTTGTACGACAGGTGCAAGATGCGAAGGGTAAGGTTATTGCTGCCAATAAACCAGAGTCGCGATCTTTGCTTAAGGTCAGCCCAGTGCACATCGCAACGGTGAAAGAGGGGATGATGAAAGTGGTGAACTCTAGCTATGGGACAGGTAAGGCGGGTAAGTTGAGTTACGCAACCATGTGTGCCAAGACTGGTACTGGCCAGTGGAAGCCCGCCAGTGATCAATTTGTGGCATGGTTTGCCGGTTTTTTCCCACTAAAGGAACCCAAGTATGCCTTTGCAGTACTTTATGAAGGTGATCCTAATGAAAAAATTAGTGGAGGTAGTAAGGCCGCACCTATTGTGAAAGCATTTTTCGAACCATTGGAAGAAGAGATCAAAGCTGCTCTGTCTCCTCCGGCGAGGGCGGTGATCGTTGTAGCGGATTCAGGAGAAAATGGTGCTGGCCCTACTCTTGTAGAAGATGGAGATATTCCTAAAGCTGTTGCAATTGATCCTACAACTGGTGAAGAGGTCATCCCTAAAGCAGTGGTGGCTGATGGTGGAGGTAATGAGGGTGAAGAGGAAATTCCTAAGGCAGTTATAGAGAAACCGAAAAAAGATGATGAAGAGGAAGAAATTCCTAAGGCTCAACCTGTTGTGCCTGAAAATGGTTAGGTAGGATATTAGATTTTTAAAAAAAAGTAGAGATTACAATGATTGTTAGACTATGCGGAGTAGTGGTAGATGCATTGCCAAATCAATTGGTGATTGATGTGAGTGGTGTGGGTTATCAGGTAAATATTCCTCTTTCAACATACGATAGGCTTGCTCCTCAGCAAGATGATGCAGTTAAAATTTATACACATTTACACGTACGTGAAACGGCTCACACTTTGTATGGATTTGCTACTTTGGAAGAGAAAGATGTGTTTCTTTTATTGATTGATAGAGTTAGTGGGATAGGGCCTTCTATCGCAATGTCTGTGCTGAGCGGAATGCCTGTATTAGGCTTCAAATCTGCTGTGGCGAATGGAGAAGTGGCGATTCTTTCTAAAATCAAGGGACTGGGTAAAAAGACGGCAGAGCGCATAGTCCTCGAGTTAAGTGATAAGGTTGGCGTGGCTGATGCTTGGAAGGCGGCTTCTGAAGGCGAGGTTTCTACAGCAGCTGGCGATGCAGAACTAGCCCTTATTTCCCTTGGCTACAAGCAAGTGGAGTCACGTAAAGCAATTAAGGCTGCTCAGGGTCTTGATGTTGCCGCAAATGCTGAGACTCTTATCAAGGCGGCTCTACGCGTGTTAAACTCTTAGCTTGCTGTTCTATGTAAGTGTATTTTAGATGAATCTGCGTTAAATAAAGATTTTCACAGATGGTTGCTCTCTCAGACTAAGTGGAGAGAATTTAGTTGGAGGTTTTTTACACGCAGTGGCTTTACTACTTCGGAATTGTGCGTTAGTACTGATATATGGAAAGGCAAGTGGCATTAAATCCTAGAAGGCGAATCAAGGTGTTAATGGTTTTGTTTGGAGCTATTTTGTTCGGCTTTGCGTGGGCTCAGCAAACTCCTCAATCGAATAAGGATCTTGAGATGGCCAAACTGAGGCAGGAGCTGAAGCTGTATAAGGCTCAGCAGTTGACTTTGAATGCAGCTCTGGCGAAGTCGAAGACCAATGAGGCTGAAGCTATGGAAAAAGTGAAGGAGCTTTCTACGCGTTTGCAGGCTTTGGGAATGTATGATGGTGACAAGAATGAGCGTTTGCTACAGGCGGTGGCGGATGGTCGCGTGCTGAACCAGCAGTTGACGGATTTGCGATTTGTCACGGAGGAGTCGATGGAAGTATTTAAAAAATTCGTGAAATTGGCACAGGTCCATGATCCCAAACACCGGCAGGATGCTGAGGTAGCTTTGAGAAAGTTAGAACTGGCTCTTTGGGGTGAAAAGAAAAAAGGCCCTCAAGGTAACAGAACAGGGACTCTTCAGGAAGCGAAAGTCATTAGTATCGATTCTAAGTCTGGAATGCTTGTGTTAAATTTAGGGCAGCTGGCAGGAAGTAAGGTTGGTATGACATTCAAGGTGAGCCGTGGAGGCCGTGTTCTTGGAGAGGGAGTTGTGGAAGGAGTACGCAAGAATGTCTCTGGTTTGTTGATTACATCGAGGGCGAATGATGAAGTTGTGTTTCGTGTGGGAGACTCTGCACAGCTGAGATTACAGAAGTAGTTTCACTTTAGTAGGATGGGTAAGCGGGCTCTTGACCAATCAGGTTGGCCGGATATGCTGTTAATGTGATTTATTTAGACTCAAACGCAACTTCGCAAGTGCACCCGGAAGTTCTGGAGGCGATGATTCCTTTTTTGTCAGAGCAATGTTACAATCCTTCTAGCGGGTACAGAGCTGGCAAGGTAGTGAAAAAAGCACTGGATGTGGCTAGAGAACAAGTAGCATCTCTAATTAATACAAGTGGGGAGCAAATTATTTTTACAGGCTGTGGCACCGAGTCTAATAACATGGTGCTTTATTCTCTGGCTAAACATACGGAGGGGAAAAAAATAGTCACTGGAGCAATAGAGCACAGTGCGGTTTTGCGTGTGTGCGAGCATTTGGAAGTGGAGGAAGGTTATGAGATTCTCAAGGTGGGTGTGAACGAGGGAGGGGTCTATTGTTTAGATCAATTGAAAGACTACCTTGAGCAGGGAGATGTCGCTTTTGTTTCTTTGATGCTGGCGAACAATGAAATTGGAGTGTTACAGCCAGTCAAGGAAGCTTGTGCGTTGGCTCACGAGTATGGTGTGCCTTTTCATACTGATGCTATTCAGGCTGTGGGTAAATGTAAGGTGGATGCAGAAGATTTAGGCGTAGATTTTTTGTCTGTTTCAGGGCACAAATTTCATGCTCCGAAAGGTGTGGGAGCTCTCTACATGCGCAGAGGTGTGCGTCTAGAACCGATGTTCAGAGGAGGAGGTCAGGAGAGTGGATGGAGAAGTGGGACGGAGAACGTCGCATCAATCGTGGCACTTGGAAAAGCTGCTGAAATCATGGAAGACTTGCTAGTTGATGGCCACAAGGGTGTGGGAGGGTTTCGTGATAAGCTGCAGAGGCTTTTGCTTGAGGAGATTGATGGTGTGCAGGTGAATGGAAATCAGGAGCTTCGCACGGCGAATACCTTGCATGTTTCGTTTGACGACTGTGAGGCGGCAGGTTTGTTGATTTTATTAGATGAGTATGGAGTGGCTTGTTCTGCTGGTTCTGCATGTATGACAGGAAAGCAACAACCTTCGCATGTGCAGAAGGCGATGGGGTTTTCTAATGAGAGGGCGAATAGCAGTTTGAGGATTTCGCTTTCGATTTTTACTACTGAGGAGGAGGTTGACTTGGCTGCTGAAAAAATCAAGAAAGCTGTGTGCAAGTTACGTAGTGTGCAAGGTGGAGGTGGAGTAGGGCCAGTGGCCATTTATACAAGTTAGAATGGATTTATCTGGTGTTACAGAGTTTCGTGCGAAGGTGTATAAGGCGTTGTTAGAGGTTTCTGCTGGGAATGTGATTACCTATGCAGCACTTGGTAAGCGAGTTGGTTGCGGATCTTCCCAGGCTATTGGTCAGGCGATGAGGCACAATCCTTTTGCTCCAGAAGTCCCTTGCCATAGAGTCATCAAATCGGATTTTAGCCTCGGAGGGTATCAGGGAAAAATAGAAGGGGATAGTGTTGATAAGAAGATTAAGCTGTTGGCTGAGGAGGGTGTGAAATTTGACGCAACTGGAAAGATTTTAGAAGAGGGAAGGGTGTTGACCGAGTAGTGATGAAGTTTGAGTTGATGGTTGCGCTTGTTAAGGTGATGTAGCGAAAGCTTAGAGGGGGAAAGAGTTGTAATTAGTTTATTGTGGATTTTAGGATCTATGTATTTTGAGTTCCTTCTTGAAATTGAGGAGAACTTTGGAATGATCAATAAATGAAGTGTCGTAATTTATTTGGTTATTTGATCCCTATATTGTTTGCTCTCCCCTTAGTTGCGGAGGAAAAAACTTTACTTGAGAAATGGAAAGAAGCTGCTGAGGAGGTAACCGAGGATGCGACAGTAGCGATGTTGGGAAAGGATGGTGGGAATAAGTTGTTCTATGTACCAATGCAGATTTCCAAGACTTTGCCTTCCAAATATGGGTATGAATATAAGGATGTATATTTCAAATCAAAGGGCGGTGTTAAGCTGCATGGCTGGAAAATTAAGTCTACTGTAAGAAAACCGAAAGGTGTGGTAGTTTTTTCTCATGGAAATACGGGTTCGGTGCACAGTCACTTTGGCTTCTGTTCTTGGTTACTGAATGCGGGTTGGCATGTGTTCTTGTATGATTACCGAGGTTACGGTGAGTCGGAAGGAACTGTGGGAAGAAGGGGGCTTATCGAGGATGTAAAGGCTGCGATAGATTTTACTTTGCAGGAAAAAGATTGGAAAGGTATGCCCGTGATGTCGTTTGGACACAGTCTGGGGGCGTCGAAGTCTATTGTGGCTTTGGCTGAGATGAAGAAGCATGCGCGTGTGAAGGGTGCGGTGGCTTGGGCGGGTTTTAGCTCATATGTTGAGGTCGCGAAGAGTAAGATCGGTGATCTGGCCAAGAAGGTAGTGACGGATGAGCTTGCTCCAAAGGATTTCGTGGCAAAAGTGTCTCCTTTACCCTTTATGGTGGTTCATGGAAAACATGACTCTGTCGTGCCGATCTCGCATGCTGCTGAGTTGTTCGCAAATGCGAAAAAGCCAAAAAGACTGATTATTTCGCAAACTGGTAGCCATAATAATACCTTGAGGGTCGAGTCGCAAAAGGGGCAAAAGGAGATCTTAAAATGGTTCGATAGCTTGATTAAACAATAGTGTTTATGAAGGGCAAAATATCTGAAATTTTTCTGGAATCTGTGGGCAAAACTTTAGTAATAGAGATCTGTGTTTAAGACGAATCTATATTGGGTAATTATAGCTGTTTCAGGAGCGAATGTTGCAGTGGCTGACTCTCAATTAGAAGTTCTGCAAAAAATTGCTTATGCCCGAGGAAACTCCAGTGGTGTAATTTTGATCAAGGATGACGGGAGTGGGGGAAAGGAATTTTACACTCCGGAATCTGATAAGGAGGCTGCGAATCAGAAGAGTGGAGAGAAAGGGCGAATAGGTTTGCCGAATGTATTGATTCTAGGTGATTCTATTTCAATTGGTTATACGCCTTATGTGATAAGTGGTTTGAAAGGCAAGGCTAACGTTGTCAGGGCCAAGGCGAATTGTGGAGATACCAACAAAGGGAAGCAAAGTATTGGCAAATGGTTGAAGACAAAAAAGGTAAAGCAATGGGATGTTATTCATTTCAATTTTGGCTTGCACGACTTGTGCTACCGTCATCCAGAGTCGAAGGTGTATGGTAAGAGAGATAAGGTGAGAGGGACTCTCGCGGTTACCCCGGAGCAGTATGAAAAGAATTTGAATGCGATTGTCACTGAGCTCAAGAAGTCTGAGGCAAAGTTAGTTTGGGCTAGTACTACTTTAATACCTGAAGGTGAAGCGGGCAGGAAGGTAGGAGATGATGTGAAGTATAATGTTGTGGCTGCAAAGGTGATGAAAAAACATGGAATCATGGTGAATGATTTGTATGAAATGACAGCCAAGTTTGATGACAAGTTGTTTACGAAACCTGGAGATGTACATTTTACTAAAGCAGGTTCCAAAAAGCTCGGAGAACAGGTTATTAAGTCGATTTCGAACGCCTTGAAGCCGTAAGCTCCCTTTTATCATATTTTTATACTCTCTCTCGATAGTGGGACTGCCATAATATCTTTGATGTGTCTTAATTTGCTACAAATTCAGATGATTGACCCATGAAAATCGTTTTAATAAAGAGTTTATTTTGCTCTTGTCGCTGGGAGTGCTTGGCTTACTTTTAAGGCAGAAGCCATTCGCGTTTTATGCAAGTCAAACATCAGAACAGACTGTCTGTAGACGGAAAATTTTTTCAATTGAATGGTAAACGCGTTTGGTTGAAGTGTATAACGTATGGGCCTTTTCCTGATCCTCAGCCGGATGTTTTTCAAGATTTCGAACGGATTGCAGCAACTGGATTTCATGCTGTAAGATTGTATACTCCACCGTCTGAGTCCGTTTTGGCTGCCGCCTTAAAATATGATTTGTTACTTTTCGTTGGTGTGCCTTGGCAGTGGAACAGGATTTTTCTAGGAGATGGAGGGGAAAAATATTGGCACGAGGGAAGGCTTGCCTTTCTTGAAGAATTGAAAAGGTGGGGGAGCCATCTGGCGATTGCTGCTGTATATGTAGCCAATGAAATTCCTCCTGATGTCGCAAGATGGATGGGATATGTGGAGACGCGGAAGGCCCTAGATGCTTTGATCAAGGATTTGAGAGAAGTTTATCCTCATTTGCTTTTTGCTTATGCTAATTATCCGAGTTCTGCCTATCTGGAGCCTAGTTCCGCCGATTTCACTGCTCTTAACATATATTTGGAAGACAAAGACAAGCTGCGGGACTATCTAGCTCATGCTCACCACATGGCGGGTGACAGGCCTCTGTTGGTGTCTGAGTTTGGCATGGACAGCTTGCGGAATGGTGAGGAAAGGCAATCTGAGGTGATTGGCTGGCAGCTGCCGGTCATGAGGGCAGCAGGGTGCGCTGGAGGAACACTTTTTTCGTGGTCAGACAGTTGGCAGAACGGGCACCTAGAGGTTATGGATTGGAATTTTGGCCTATTAAGGCGAGATGGTTCTGCGAAACCTTCTATGGATATTGCTGCCAGAGAGTATAATTTACCACGATTGAGTCGTTACCCCATGATTTCCGTGATCATCTGTGTACACAATGGAGCTGAGAGAGTTAGACCATGTTTGGAGATGATCCATACCTTGAACTATCCTGTGTATGAGGTGTTGGTGATCGACGATGGATCTAGTGATGGTCTCGAGGGAGTAGCTGACAGATATTCTTTTGTTCGTTATGTTCGTCAGAAGCATTCCGGGCTTAGTGCTGCGAGAAACTTGGGAGCGAGTATGGCTAGAGGTGATATATTTGCATATACTGATGATGATTGCGTACCTGATGTAGATTGGCTATACTGGCTGGCGAAAGCTTATGATGATTTGGAGTGTGATCTTTGTGGCGGGCCAAATCTGGCTCCACTGCCATTGGACGAAGACGAGGCAATTGTTGCGGCTGCCCCGGGTGCCCCCTCGCATGTGATGCTGAGTGACAAAGAGGCTGAGCATCTACCGGGTTGTAATTTGAGTGTGAAACGTGAAGCATTCGAGTTAATAGGAGGTTTCAACGAACGCTATTGGGTTGCGGGGGATGACGTCGACTTTTGTTGGAAAGCTGAGAAATGTGGCCTGAAGATGGGCTTTCACGGTGCGGCGTTTGTCTGGCATCGACGCAGAGCCTCATTTTTCAGGTATTTTAAGCAACAACGTGGGTATGGTAAAGCGGAAGCTATGTTGCTGGAAGATCACCCTGATCGTTTCAATAATCATGGTGATGCTATCTGGCTCGGTGTGGTTTATCAGGGTGGTGCTGTGTCAATGAGGAGAGACGATTATGTATACTGTGGCCCTAAGGGAGATGCGGCATATCAACATATTGTGAGCAGGGTGATGCCGATTCGTCCGCTGAGTAGGCATTTCGCGACTCGGAATGCTGTTCGCAAGCTAAAGTTAGCCAAGAGATTGCATCCATTGGTCAGAGCAATTTCAAGAATCAGCTATGGGAGTTCGGGAAACAAGCTCGGGAAGTATTGGCAAGCTTTACGTCGACACTTATTCGTTTTTCAACGAAATCTGGAAGAATCCAGTCCATTTTCTTTTGTATCCATCGAGACTTTGGATCATCTTGCCAAAGATAAATTTATTGAGAAACAATTGGCTGATGGTTGGCAAACACTAGAAAATGACGCTGAATGGGATCTTTTTCATCCTCAATATGGTTGTGTATTGATCTGCCAAGAAAATCTTGGAGGTGGTACTTGGAGATTGCTAGTGCGCTCTCAATATTGACGTTAAATGAACTTCTATCACAGGGCTAACTCACTTTAGGTTGTGGTCCGAATTACTGGAACACAAGCTATAGGAGGTGCCATTTTTTTTGCTAAACTAGAGATCAAAAATGATTAATCAGCACAGGTTAGTATGAATACAAGCTCAAAAGAAAAAACGAAAACACTTTACATATATGACCTCCAACGTGAAGGAGCATTGACTTCTATCATGAGAATTCAACTTTAAGACTGGACACATTATCCTTGGAATGAAACAATGGTTAATCGTAACTAATTTTATAAACTTTTTGCGATTTTATAACCATTAACCAATTATCTACACATGAGTTTACACGCCCAGATGAGTCCTGAGGCCGCCGCCGCATTGGCAGCCCAGCGCAGGAATTCGACGATAGCTTCAGTAGTCATAGGACTTCTGGTGATGACTTTACTAGCTTTGCTATTTTGGATTATCGGAATAAAGATTTTTTCTCAAACCACTGAGCCTATTGTTTCTTATGCTGATGAGGCCATTCCGGAAGATAAAATCATACAGCAAAAGATAACGAATGATGTAAAGAAAACGCCTCCGGCTTCACCTTCTTCTGCGTCTTCGCCAGTGATCACAGCTGCAACCGCTTCTCCGTTCTCCGTGCCGACTCCTGATGTGGTAGTCGAATCCCAGAGTGTAGATTTCGGTGCGAGTGATGGTTTCGGTGACGGAACTGGTTTTGGAGACGGCAACGGTTTCGGTGCTGGCAGAGGAAACGGTTTCGCTGGAATTCCTACTAGCATGAAAAAGCGTTGTTCTCCTGAAGAACGTCTCGCAAGATTGAATGAAACTGGTGGTAATCAGGCATGTGAAGATGCTGTGGTGAAAGCTCTTCGTTGGATGAAGAAAAGTCAGAATGACGACGGTTCTTGGACTAAAAGAAATCAAGCGGGTATGACTGGACTTGCGATTCTTGCCTATTTGGGACACTGTGATACACCTTTGTCACCTGAATTTGGTGAAACTGTCGAAGATGCTATCGTATATCTTATTAAGGTTTCTGTTAAGAATGAAGGCAAATTGGCGAGTGATCTCTTAGGTCACTCTTATGTGTATGAGCACTCAATCGCAACATACGCTCTTGCTGAATCATACACTTTCTGCAATATCATCGGTTACGACATCGAAGGTCTTGAATCTGCCGTGAAACGTGGCGCGGAAATTCTTGTCAAAGGTCAGAACTCACACGGTATGTGGAATTACGCTATCGATCCTAATAAGGGAGGTAGAGATCTCTCTACATCTGCATGGGCGATGCAAGCTTTGAAAGCGACTAAGTCTACTGGTTTGAAAATTCCAGGTCTTCTTGCAGCAGGTAAGAA